>LZPO01075873.1:86900-103320 GCA_001675575.1 Neotoma lepida
TCTGTTAAATTATTTGTGTCATTTCACTATAGTGTAATATGTGAACTATACTATTAATATAACTAGTTAAGCAAGTTAAATAATATTGTTCATTGCTACTATCTAACTTATGAAATTTAGATGTTATTACCT
The DNA here is from genome assembly GCA_001675575.1 of Neotoma lepida. NCBI lineage: Eukaryota > Metazoa > Chordata > Mammalia > Rodentia > Cricetidae > Neotoma > Neotoma lepida. The sequence goes on from LZPO01075873.1 coordinate 87,033, forward strand.
GTTTGCTTTAACATTCTTTAAACTATTCGACATATATAGATTGTATGATGATATTGACACAAAACACACAGCTCTCAATGCAAAGGGAATAGCAGATATTTCTAGAGCCAATTTGAGCAACAATGGCCTGGTAACACAGATTTTAGGCACCTCAAATTCCATATTACAACATGGAAGCAGCATTATGAAGTTTTCATAGTAGCTCCATAAATTAATGCAATTTTAAAGTATATTTATGGGTACAACAGAGATACTGTTAAAGCAAGATGGAGGTATAGGAATGTCTCGTATAGGCTTCATAATACATGATGACACTCTTGACTTCTGGGTTTGTGGAAGTCAGCAGTCTGCTAAGGTAAGAGGTTCCAAATGGATTTTTATCTATTTATTCTCAGGCTATTAATTCCAACACAGAAGTGGGTAAAGAATGGCTATTCTAGAGGCAAAAGATAGGACTAAATAAGATAATGCGTGTTGGGGCTTGCAATAATCCAACCACTCCAAATCACTGCAGTCTTTATAGATATGTTTTCTTTCCAGGACTTTTCCTTGACAAGTACTACATGATAAGAATTTAAGGAAAAAGAAACAGAAAATTGAGTATGGTGATTTGAATGAGCTATCATCCTTAAGTCTCAAGCATTTGAATATGTGGTTCCCAGTTGATGGCTGCTTAGGAAAGACAAGAGTTTGTGGGAGGAGATGTTATTGGAGACATGCTGTCAGGTTTCAAAAGCCTCATTCCATTCCCCACTGTGCACCATCTCTGCTTTCTGTTTGTAGACTGGGATGCAAGCTCTCAGTTGAGGCTACAGCACCATGTCTGCCTATCTCTTGCGGTGCTTTCTGCTATGATGGTCACGGACTTCTAGATCTCTGGAAACGTAAACAGCCACTATTAAACACTTCTTTCTATAAGTTGCATTGGTCGTGGTGTTTTATCACAGCAATGAAAGAGTAACTAAGGCATCAATCTTGTAATGTCGCTTCAATTCTGCTGTTACTGGGAGGATGCTGGAGATGAAACCAAGAACCTTTAACTTGAAAGTCAAATTTCTTTACCAGTGAGAAAATAGCTACCTTCACACATATATTCTAAATAAAGTGCTTTAGTTACTTACATAATCACTGTTATAAAATACTTGAAAGAAGTACCTGAAAGGAGGAAGGATCTATATGGGTTCATGGTTTCAGATATGTGGTGCATGACATTTGCTAATTATAAGATACCAATCGGTGGATGCTTGTCTGTCATATAGATCCCAAGAGTTCCACTACTACCCAAAGCAGTGCTACTATGTGGAGACAAATTATCCGTTTTAAGGGACATTTAATCCTCTTTGGAAAAGAGAGTGTTCTTTTTATGACAAGCGTACTTTAATGCAAAGTGATGACCATTAGGTGTGGACCAATTTGTATTCTCAACATTCATATATTAAAAATCTTAACTTCAAGCTGAACAACTACAACACATATGAAGGGGCTTAAAGAAGACCTATACAGGCCCTGTGATTGTTACTTCAGTCTCTGTGAGACCCTAAGAAGAGCCCTGCTTTGTTGATTATATGGGCAGTGTTTCTCTGGAGTCCTGGATTCCTTTGACTCCTACAATCCTTCCTCGTTCTCTTCTGCGGGGTTCCCTAGCTCTAACTAAGGTTGGGCTGTGGGTCTCTGCATATGCTCCCATCAGCTGCTGAAGGAAGTTTCTTTGAAGACATTTGGGCTAGGCATCAATCTATGAACATCTAACAATAGGAGTAGGGTGTCTCTGATGCTTTTGCCTGGCTCATGAGACCCTTTTCCTCCTATTAGGTTGCTTCACTTAGTCTTCATAAGAGAGTTTATGCCTAGTCTTACTGCATTTTGTTATGCTGTGTTCGGTTGATACCTCTGAGAGGCCTGTTCTTTTTTTCTGAAGGGAAGTAGAGGAGCAGTGGAATTGGGGGAGAAGGGAGGTGGAAGGGATGGGAAGAAGGGAGGGAGGGGAGGCTCTGGTCAAGATGTTTTTTTATGAGAAAAGAATAAAGAAAAAGAAAAGAAAACTTAACATTACTACCTCAATATGAGGTTTAATTTGGAGTTAGAGCTTTCAAAAGGAAACTAAATTAAAATAGAACAATTGAAATAATCCCCAATATGACTTTGTTTTGCTCATTATTGTTGGTGAGGGTAGAACCCATTTCCTTGCAAATACTAGGAAGTGTTGTGCCAGATCTCCAACCTCAATTCATGATTGCTCTCTTTATAAGAAAAAGAATATACAACACAGAGACACCAGAGTATAACAATAAAAGAAAGACCAGGTTGTCTGTGTGCAAGAAAATGTCTCAGAAGAGTACAGACTTCATGACAGTTTAATCTTGGATTTTTAACTTCCAGAACTGTGGCAAAAATAATTGTTACTTATTCCGGTTAGTCTGTGTTATTTTGTTATGGCTGTCCAGGCAAAGTGATGCATTATATTAAGCAAAACAAGCCAACCTCAGAAAGAAAATATTACGTTTTTTTCATATATAAAATACAGATTTAAATTTATATAACAATGTATAGCTATGGCATACCATCCTGATATTTTATATATATATATATATATGTGTGTGTGTGTGTGTGTGTGTGTGTGTGTGATGTGTGTGATGTGTGTGTCTGTGTCTCTCTGTGTGTGTAGATGTTGTCTTGATAAAATACTCTGACTAAAAGCCACTTTGGGAGGAAAGTGTGTTTCATAATCAGGTCACAATCTATTATGAATGGAAGTCAGAGCAGGTACCCAAGGCAGGGATGTAAAGCAGAAAATGCAGAAACTGCCCTTTGCTGACTCTTTTTCTGTATTTGGTATTAAAGTACATGAAAAGGAAAGAAAATTCTTAAGGCTGGATAAATGGTCATAGAATTCATGTGACAGAACAAAAAGAGGAGGGACTATTTCAGGGAACAAGGGAGACTAGCCAGAGAGAAGCAGGGGTACATGGACAGAAAAGAGTTTAATGAATAATAACATAGTGCAATGACTGTGTATATGAAAACACCACAATGAAACTTAATGCTTGGTATGCAAACGTAAAAGTTTAATAAAACCAGAATCAAGTAAAATACATGGTGATATCAAGGCAGAGTATGAATATAGTTTTAAATAGTGTCACCTTGTTTTGTTGCATTGAGAAGGTATCGTTGACAGCACACTTAAAGCATATAAAGAATTTCATGATAATAGTTCTACAAAACATTCCAGTAACAGGAAAGAGACATCTGAGTAATGCATCTGAGGCATTATTCAGGTAAGGGATCTGAGTAATAAAAGTGTGATGAATACTTTTACAGAAAATTGATGATGTTTGTGAAGCTGCATGGAGCAAAAGAGCAGCAGCAGATGAATCCAGAGGGTTAAGAGCGCATTGATTTTTAAATAGAAATAGGTAAATTTTGCAGTGCTGAAGCATGATAGGATTTATATTTTATATAGTTTTTTAGTTCTTTCCCAAGGATAAACATATGTAGAACAAATAGAGACACGAAAATAGCAGGTTGTAGCATTCTAATGATTGGTAAGAGTATACACACAGGGTCAGCATGATGCTACAACTGGTGGACATTTGTGTTTAAGCCTGAAGCCCTGAATCTGATCCCCAGTACCCACATGGTTGAAGACCAGAACTTGATCCTGCAACCTGTTCTCTTGCTTCCACATGTTCCACTCATCTCCTAAATAAATAAAGGAGTGTAATAAAATAGTTGTCAAAAGAATGTACTGGTAAAGTTTCTTTTTTTGCAATTTTTTTTTGCAAATTTATACATCATACTGTTTAGTTTTCTTTTTAAAAATGTCATTCCCAATTATGTATATACAAGTATCTGGGTGTGGGAATATTCCCACGAGTGTTGTGCTTGCAGAAGTCAGAGGAAGACATCAGATCCCCTAGATCTAGAGTTACAGGTTGTTGTGATTTTCCCAATTTGAGTGCTGGAAACTGAACTTAGATCTTCAGAAAAAGCAGTATAAGCTTTTAACCACTAAGCTATCTTCAGTTTTCTTATACTGACCTAATATAAGGCCAATTAATTTTTTTATATAATTGAGTCTTTTGACAGTGTTATGAAGCCTTCCAACTACTATGTGGATATACAGTTATTTTTCCTTTAGTACTTTAAAATGTAATTTTACGGACACTTTTGCTTATGTCATACAAAACTGAATTATGTGATCATAAGTAAGGAAATTATTTTACTTTGTTTTCTACATAGAAGACTAATTGTCAGCAACATTTGTCAAATAGTTTAGGTACTACTTACCCGCAATAGTAGATATATCTTAAGTACATCTTAAAATTTATATTTCTCTATCTATCTGTCTGTCTGTCTGTCTGTTTGTTTTTTAAAAGAAGGTCTCAATATTTAGTTCTGGCTAGGCTAGCATTGATTATGAAGACCAGGGTGGCTTAAAACTACCAGAACCACCTGCTTCTGCTTCCCAAATGTTGTGATTAATGGTATGCATGTCATATAAAAATATGGATATTCTTCATCTGTTTCTTGGTTTTCTGATTTCATGCGTTGGATTGGAGAATCTAGTGAAACTTTTCTCAGTCATTTCTTTTTTAAATTTGAGGACATTTTATTAGAGTTTTAAAGAAAAACAACTGAGTAGGTAAGCATAAAATCTTGATAGCCACCTGATGGAAGAGAGATAGCTGAGCATTTGGTGATGGAGGACAGAAAATCTGAGGCATGGAGGAAGTTAAGACAGTTTCTGAGAATGAGGAAGCATACTATGCCAGGAAAAGCATTCTTAGGCTTTGGCCAGTATCTCATTTATGGGATAATTAGACCCCCTTTCCTACCCTGACTTCAGGTGAAGCAGTTTTCCTGGGCAATGGATTCCTAACCACATGATTGACAGGCTCAGCTGGATTAACTACTTATAGGACACCATCCATCACTAAGAGAAATCAGAGCTGGAATTCAAGCAAGAATGTGAGGCAGAACTTATGAAAGAATGCTGCTTATTGGCTCACTCTCTGGCTTCCTCGGCTCTCACAGTCTTTATAAATATACATTTTAAGTCTATTTCTAATATGTCATGTTTCTGTCTTTGCTGTTATAATTATATTTGTCATTCATTTTTTCTATATCCTTTTCAATATTCACATTCCAATTTTTCCTATGATTGTCTTTGTTAGAAGAGATTTTCCCATCATATAGCACATCTGTTACCAAATACTGTCTAATCCATTTTAACACAGCACATTATAGGCATAAATGACTAGGAGCAAGTGGTGTATATGTAATTTTTGCATTAAAATCTAAAACCTTTGGGGCTAGAGATCCAGTTCAGTAGTGCAATGCTGGCTAGCATGTGTGAAGCCCTGATTCAACCTCAATCTCTAGCACAACAAAAAAAAATGCATCTAAAATGTATGAAAGATTGATTCTGTTAATAACTAGTTACCATCAAGTTACCACTGTAGTGTTATTTATGGCAATATTCTTCCTTCTCCTTTCTCCTCCAAGTCTTCTTTAGCATCATAACACAATTGAACAGAAACAGAATTTGTTGAGTTTTAAGTATTTTTCTTTTACTTAGTGAAACTGGTAGATAAACATACAGATATAGATAGATAGATAGATAGATAGATAGATAGATAGATAGATAGATAGATAGAGACAGACAGACAGACAGACAGACAGACAGACAGACAGACAGACAGACAGACAGTTGTCTTCAGCCCAGGCCAGCCTGCAACTCCAAATTTAGCCAAAGATTGCAGCCTTTCTTTCTGGGGATCTTTGCCACCATCTGCAAGGTGGGAGGGAGCAGAAATGAGTGAGGCAGAGACAGCTCTCTAGGGAGACAGCTAAGTGTTACAACTCTACTTTCTTCCAGGAAGAACTGGGGGAGAGGGTAATAAACGCTGGGGACTGTGGCAAGGATATCACCTAATTTGCATTAAGAGGAATGATCTTATCATAGCTCTTAGTATATGCAGCAAGGGAGCCTTCTAGCAGGGATCTATGTCAGGATTCAAGATAAAGATAAGTCAGGTATCTGGTTTTAGAGACAGCCATCTGGTTTACAGAAAGCTTTCGGATGAGTCAGTACTCCAGGCTCAGGGATATCCTCCAGATAAGGCTAGGTAGAGAGCAGGAAGCTTTGCTGGGGAGGGAGTTCAGAGAAACAGCTGCTAGGCTCTGACAGACTGTGACCTCTGTCAGCTAGCAAAAATCTCCCAACAAAAGATGACCTTGCACTTCTGATCCTCTTGGTTCAATCCTCTGAATGCAGGGATTTCAGGCACTACTATGCCCAATTTATATGTTGTTGGATTAAACCAAAGATGATCATCATGCAAGGCAAGTACCCAAACAGCCCAGCTACCACCACAGCCCAGTAGCTGTATCTTTGTCTAATCCAGTGGTTCTTAACCTTCCTAATGCTGAGACCCTTCAGTACAGTTCCACGTGTTGTGATGACCCCCAACCCTAAAATTATTTTGCTGCTATATCATAACTGTAATTTTGCTACTGTTATGAATCAAAGTGTAAATATGCATTAGGCAGAATATCTGAAATGTGAAAAGGTCATTGAACACCCAAAGGGATCATGACCTGTAGGTCATGAGAATCACTGGTAATCCAATCTACACTCAGAGAAGTACACAGTATTAACTAATTTCAGGTGTCAGAATTGGGGATTATAGTGTTTAAGTGTGGGCCCCTATATTCACAAAGCTGGGAAATACTAAAATGTTGAAGGCTATATTAACTGCAATGCTTTGTTTAGTCTTTGTGAATTTCCTAAATTAGAAATATATAACTTCACAGGTATTACTTTGTCTTCTGGTTTTGATGATCTTCATAAATATTTAACATGAAAATCTTAGAATGCCAGACATCAGAGATAATTCAGTACTGCTGTATTCTTTAAGGAACTAATAATGACTTTGTATCCAAACAGTAAGATTATTTTAAGATATGTATTATATATATTACATATAATGATTGTTTATGCTTATTTGTTATAACACAGAGAGCTTGTTATTGAATTATTTTTGCTTTCCAAAGAAATTGTTCATGTTTGCCCATGCTTTGTAGTGAAAGACCCCAACTTTCCTAAGGCCTGAAACCCCCATACTCTTTAGGCCTGACACCCTCTCCCTTAGGATCGAGAAGCTAAAGCCAGAGCAGAATTGCTAAATTACTGTTTAATGGAGGTCAAGATTTCTGTTAAGATACGCTGTCCAGCCGCTGCCGGAGGTTTCTGGCAAAGAGATAATTGCTCAATTGTAGCTAGGACAATTACAGGAGTTCCGGGGAAAGTCACTGTGACCTTGTATAAACCCCCCCAAAGTTCTCCGGCAGAACCTCAATTGCTTGACCACAGGATGTCACAGGATGTCACAACACATTCAGGTGATAACGATTATTTGGCTCTGGAATGTCCCAACCCTGGTCTCCATGACAATGAGCACCCACCCTATAATTAAGCCAAACTTTGTGGAAAGTCCCTAGACATGAACCAATCAAAGATAGATCTGTATGAAAACTGTAATTCTGTGATTTTTTGCCTTTAAAAACTGTGTGTGATTTCAGTTTGGGGCTTCTCTTGCTCGGGAGAGTCAAGAAGGCCTGATTGTACAACCGTTTGTCTTTTTGCCCTGAAGTAAAGCCTCTTGCAGTTTGCATCAACTGGACTGGAGTCTGGGATTTTGGGGCCCCTCTTCCCGAGCAGGTAGCACCCTGTTTTGGGGGTCTATCAGTAGAATAAACATTAAATCTAATAATACATTAATCAAAATATAAATAGTACATGATTGAGTGAATTTTGAATTGTTAGTTAACCTATACATAATGAATAAAGACTTAACGCAAACAAAATAGGTCCAGCCAATATTGTTTGCTCCCAGGGTCCGCGGAAGAGTCTACAACCAGCTGAGGATTCTAATCTGAGGGATATTCAATAAATCTAAGCACACGGAATTCTTTAGTCCATTCACTTTAAGTCAATAAGTCAATTCCATCTACACAGTTTCTTTTCTGTTCTCATACTTAGCTCCTCTCAGTCCCTCCTGCTCTCAATTCCTTCTGCTGTTCTTTCATATCTATCTAGTTCTTTTCATCTTTGCCCTCATCTTGTTCTTCTCCATCAATTCCCTTCTTGCTGATCTCTCATATATATCTAGGTCTTTCCCATCTTCTCAATCCATTCTCTCCCAGTGCTCTGAGAGCACCAGTATTTATATGCAGTAGTTCTTTGGCAAAGCAATGCAAGGCTTGAAGTTTTCAGGGTCACAGAGAGAAATGATAAAGGATCCGCACAGAACTCAGTAATTGTCAGCTAGATCAAAAACCTAAGAGGGGGGAGTGATTAAGGAAGAGTTCTTTGTTAGTGTCAACTAAAGACTAAGATCAAATAGGGAATTTATGTGCTCAGACCATAAGGCTAGGTGGGATGTTAGGTGTCAGTCAGTCACAAAGGAAGTAAACTGTCCTTGGCGCCGCTTATCCTGCTTGTCCTGGCTGCAGCTGCTTTCTGGTAAGGAGGGGGACACATGCTAGGTGGCCAAACAACCTAAGTCTTGGTTTTCCTCTGGAAAAGTCCTTAACTTATCCAGGTAATAGCTTTGTCAATATCAGCTGAATCTCTACGTCATATTCCTGCGGCTGGCAGCAAAGACTGAAAAGCAAATGCCAGAAAATGTAGTTGCATAATAAGGTTAAGCAGAGATTGCAATGTTGCTTCAAAATTACTTCCATGTAAGTACAACCACCATATCCATGCTACAGATATCTGTACCTCGTTCTTTACCTATGAGATTTATTTCCAGAAATATCACTCACAGGACTGGATAAATGGTGCTGTGGTTAAAGACACTTTCCATCAAGCCTGATAAGTTGAGTTTGATTCCCAAGACTGTACACAGTTGAAGGAAAAACCTAACTTTTGCCAGTTGTCCTTTGATTTCCACACACATCATGGCATGCACACACACATGCATGTACACACATACACACACACACAAATACACACTAAATAAACAGAAATAAATAGGTGAATAAATTTAATACTTTTGTAAAAAGAAATATCACATAAATGTTATTTCTAAAGTATATATATATATATTTTTAGTTTAATACCTAAGAATTCAGGAAAATGTGTCTGAAGAGAGTGTTAGAAAATAATGTATTTTTAATGTAGTTAAAAATAAAACTCATGAATCTGATATTATTCTGTAAAGAAATAGAATCAATGAGATATAGTTATGTATAGATCTACTTGTGTGTCCTATTGTTGTATATGTACATATGTATAAGAATTCTTCTGAAGAATTTGTTAACATGACCATTGAGGCTTAGAAGTTCCGAGATCTGCCAACTAGTCCCAAAGAGAGCTGAGAATATTCAGTTTGGGGCCAAAGTGCACAGAAAAACAACGACAAAAAGGATACAAAGAAAATCTATGAAGGATGGAGAAATTGAGAGGAGCTGTTACAGTCAGGGAAGGTGGGAAAAAACCCAGAAAGAATTATGTCATCCCTTATCTTATATTCCAGTCAATCTCTCAACATGATGGGAAGATATCTATCTAGACTATAGAAGGGAATATATTTCACAGAGCCCTTTTAGATGTTAAGATAATAAACAAATTAGTTTCAGACACACCTAGGAATAACATTTTTATGGTCATTTCATATCCAATCAAGATGATACATAAAATTCATCATAACTATTTTAGGGATTGTCCGCTTGGCTCCTGTATTCATGTTCATTAACAAATGGTCATATAAAGACACTATCAAGGCTGCAGTTCTGTGTAACATAAATCTATTTTATTTAAATCTACAATGAAATGTACTGACTGCTTTCAAATAGCAGAGTTTCTCATGTCATAATTTAAATAAACAACCACATTATAATGCAAGCTCAATATGTTTCATGTGATAAGCAAAGAAAAAGAATAGAAAACAAAGATATATATACACAGATAAACTTTAAAATGTATTAAAACACTCACACTCAAAAAATCAGTCTTCTTTTTGTAACTGATCATTATCGATATTTATACATATTTCTTCCACAGCTATAGTGTATGCCTTGTGCTTAGTAAGTACCTCATCTGATTGTGGATATTTATCTAGTCGTAAAAACAAAAATTTTACCTCCAACGTGTCTAGACCATTGTCATGGTTACTGGTTTTTTGTTTTTTTGTCAGTTTGACTAAGGCTAAGTCATCTGAGAAAAGGGAGCCTTCATTGAGAAACTGCCTCTATCAGATTGACCTTTAAGGAAGCCCCTGAGATGACCAGGCGGTGGTGGTTCTCACGTTTAATCCCAGCATTGGGGAGGTAGAGGCAGGCGGATCTCTGTGAGTTTGAGGCCAGCCTTGTCTACAGAGTGAATTCCAGGACAGGCTCCAAAGCTACACAGAGAAACTCTGTCTTGGGAAAAAACAAACAAAAAGAAAAAAACAAGAAAGCTTCTGAGGCATTTTCTTGATTAGTGTTTGATGTGACAGAGCCTAGCCTACACCTGACCAGTGGTCCTGCGGCATAGAAGAAAGCAAGTTGAACAAGCCAGTAAGCAGCATCCTTCTATTGTTCTACTTTAGTTACTGCCTTCAGGTTCTGCCTTGAGTTCCTGTTTTGGCTTCCCTTAATGGAATGTCTCTCAGGATATGTAATCCAAATAAACCCTTTCCTCACAAAGTTGCTTTTGGCCATGATCTTTATCACAGCAAAAGAAACTTAACTAAGACAGTATTAATAATCTTGCTTAGATTTTATTCATTGAGTTTTCCATTGGCTGTAATTACACAAGTGCCTTAAAAAATCTCTTCTATTATAGACTTGTTCTTTCTAAGATCTATCATAGACTGCATGTTTGATTTCCCTTGATAATTAGGATCAGATTCTACACTGTAGCTCCATTTTTAATTTGACTCTTGATGTAGAAGTGTGAACAGCCCCAAATGGCTGAGTGATGTCATTTCAAGTTCAATAGGGTTATTTCTTTCTTGGTATCCCCATCTCATCCAATTTCTATTAGATATGACATTCTGTAAATTCTCACATTTTAAATATGACTAAAAGTCTATGAACTCAGAAATGCAATCTTTTTTCAGAGTAAGTATCTGTTACTATAAGAACAAAGACTGCCCTTTCAAGAACAGAAGAGATATGCTTCCAGGTCCCTGGCTGTGGCATATACAATAATTGCACTAAAGACTCAATCATGATTTCTTCTGATGCCAGAATGTGATCTTGGTTATCTCAATAGCAAAATTATTTCTGATGAGTACAATTTTGCATTGCTTAATGTGATGGTTATTAATGCTTACCAACTTGACAAGATCTATAGCTGTTGATCAGAAATAATTCTGAGCATGTGTATGAGGAATTTTCAAGATGCTAGGTTAACTGAGGTAAGAAGACCACCCCCTTAAGTGTGGATCGCAGATTCTCATGAGCTGAAATTCCCAGTATGTGTCAAACAGAGAAAGTAAGCTGAGCACTAGCATTCATCACTATCTACTTAGTGACTACACATGCTATGTGATCAGCCACCTCAAGCTCCTGTTGCTATGACTTCCCTACCATGTTGGACTTTACCTGGCAACTGTGAGCTAAAATAAATACTTTCTTAAGGTTTTGTAAGTCACTTTGTTATATCAATGAGAAAAGTAACTAATACAAAAGTCTAACATTTATCTCTTTGACCATAACCATTTATTTTTTTGGATGTATTAAATAATAGCAGGGGTTTATATGAAAATAGATTGAGTGGTAACCATACAACATGTATTCTATTTTCTCAATCAGTAAAAGGATCCTCTGCTGATAAAAAAACCTCTCCTATCAAGATTTTTCTTGAGTTTTCATTCACCCAGAAGACAAATATGATTATGCTTTTGCAAGTTCCCAATGAACTCGTCAAATAATAAATTTCTCTATATAATTAAGTATTTAAAATTATATCTCTAAAAATTTTTGTTGTAAGAAAAATGAATAACTAGGAATAGTGCTCAAAATCCCAAACTCTTAAATATTCCTTTTTTGAGACAGTAAGAATGTTAAGTAGATAAAGACATTTTGTGTCAAGTCTGATGACCCGAGTTTCATCCCCAGGATATATGTGGTAGGAGAACTTCCATTCACAGAAGTTGCCCTATAACGTCCATATGCTTGTCATGGCATATATGCAACCACCTCCATATAAATAATTAAAATAAGTAAATGTGAAAAAAGACTTTCTTTTTCTTCTTCCCTTGAAGTAGGTCCCTTAAAGTGGTTATAGAAATGTAATCACACACTTTTGGGTAGTGCTGTTGCATTAGAGGACATCATCTGTAAACAAAGCCATTCATTTTTCTTCTGTCAACTGCTTACACAGACCTTTCAAACCACCGCGGGTGTGTACTGGGAGAGAAAAACTGCATAGCAGGAGTGAGAAAAATGAACATTTGTGACATTTGTTTATATAAATTTCTTGTATATTTAAGGTCTTCACCAGCCTCTATAAGTATATATAATTTTTCTTATTTTGTAGAGTAATAATAACATCCAGTTCATGATGGGCATTTCAGGATGTATGATGTTTGGTAACCATGGCTTAAACATTTGCTATCTATTAAGGCTTGGTATTATGGGAAAATTTATTTCCCAAAGGAAATTAGTTATCTTGAGGTTTAACCTGTGGTCACTAAAAGCACTCATATTTGCCACTGATGTTGAGGTGTCATTAGTTCTATTGGATTGCACAATCCAAGGAATTGAGATGTTGTACTTAAACCCAGACATACTGCCAAGCTTTCTCTTATTTGAGATCCTCTCTAAACTTGTAACTTTTGATGTTTTATAACAATGGCTGCAATGAATTTTCTTTAAGAATCGAAGAGATCTATTAGGACGTTTTTCCTATTTTGTAGTTGTAGAAGGATCAAATATAACAACTTATCAGTTACCTTAGAATGGATATCTTGGCATGCTGCATAACACTGTACGTCTAAATATTTCATTGAGATAGAAGGCTGGATTTTAGTTTGATTTGTGTCCCATCCTAATATACAAATTTGTTTGGAATACGTATTTAGTTTTTTTTTATGTGTATGGGTGTTTGAACTGCACATATGTGTGTGTGCACCATGTGCATGCCTAGTGCATATGGAGACAAGAAGAGGAGGTTGTGTTCCCTGGAATTAGAGTCACAGACATTGGTTAGCCACTATGTGGGTGCTGAGAACTGAAACCTAGTTCTCAGGAAGAACAGCCAATCCTCTTAACTCAAGTTGTATCTCAAGCACCATGATATATGTAAATAGTTTGGGAATAAGTTGATAGTGTTTGCTACTCATATTCATTTGAGAAACTATTATAATGTCATCAGTACAGAAAAATTATTGTATTGTCATCAGTACAGTGGACAATTCTTGGTTGAAGAAACTCAATCAAGATTTATGTATTAAATTAAAGACATATAACTAGAAATTACTATATCTTTGAGGTGGACAGCTAAGATGTATTGCTGGCTGCTAGATTAGATCAAACCATTCCTAGTCGATCATATGAACACATTTGGAGAGGCTGCCATTAGGTACCAAAGAATGTTTTCATTTTAATATACAATAAAATTGTGTATGCTATAGGAGAAACAATAGGAATTGCCATCTTGTTAAGCTGAGATAAACCATTCTTGTTTTCCAAGATCCACCTTTCTTCTTTAAAGGCCAAATAGAAATGCTTACTGCAAATAAAGTGAGTACATGCGGCCTCCCTACCGTTAGAGGAAATATCCTATGCACCCCATTTTATTAGCATTATCTATGAAAATTAATTCTGTATAGTTTGAAAAACTCCAATGATTCCCCCAGAGGCAGTTGTCATGCAAGATGATACAAACTGACTTTGAGATCCATGGTAGGATCCCGGGCCATGATTTATCCTGGTTCTAGACTCAAATCTTACCAGGCAGATCTCTGAAATAGAAGTAAAATGTATGCCCCTGAATGGGTGTATTACACTCAAAAGAGCTACCTGATTATTCTAATTTACATAAAACAGAAATTNAAAGAAATATCCCAGATATTAAAAGTGGAGACAGAAATTAGGTTGTACTAAATTNATTAACATAGATCCACTAAGAAGAAACTCTACACTTTGTGTTGTAGTTTTGTTATTTGAGGCAGATTTAACAGNTCACTCCTTTGGATGGTGAAAGTGGGAGTGGTCTACTGTGAATGATTATAAATGCTTCAAACCTGGTTTTAATGTATGGTTAAGGGGCTCATGGAAANTGTAATGTTTGAAATGTGTCTTTTAGGACACATTCATTCTTCTGCAAAGGTTCAAAATACAGCNTGATTGAAAATAATTAAGGAATTTTTTTAGGAAGACCTGTGTTATCATTCTTTCTTCTATGCCAAAAGTCACATTATTTTAAGAAAGATTAAATGTTTGTCTTTTCTATGAAGCATTGTTAAATTTGTGTTTGCAAAAATTAATTCAATTCATTTTATTTTCCCAACCTTGTAGGACTTTTATGCCAATGTTTAACCCTTCCATCTGGTTAAAACTTTGTTTACACAAAAGTCAGGTTGTATTCTCCAAATTTAAGTGACTTCCATTTTCCTTCATTTCCTTTGTTCTGATTTTTCTCTTATGAATATCATAAATAACAATTTGTGTGTCTCTGTAAATAGTTCACAAAGTGGACTATCACATTTTTATCTTTATTATTGTAAATTGTCATCAGCATACAAACACACACACATATATTAATTGAAAGCAAATCGAGAAACACACAAATCTATTCAGAGTATGAATTGATTACATTTAGTACTTCTAAAACTAGAACCAGAATTGTGGTACAAGAGCCCCTTCTCTATCCCCAGTAGACTAGACTCAATTATCTATCCCAAAATACTAGTGAAAATAGGCCAATCATGGTGAAAAAATAGAGAAAGGAGAATTAATTTAAGGGTCCAGTGAACCGATGTTCATCTTCAGAATACAACACTAAATTTTAGGTTTAAAAGGGAGAAGAAATTGGGGAGTTAGTAACACAAATAGGCACAATTAAGCAGTCCTACTTTGAGGTGTGGTCTTGCATTGTTTCTGTTCTGGGTTTGCAATATGGTCTGAAGAATTCTTTACTGTTTGAGAAGACAAACTGACTCTCAGGAGAAAAATCACCATTGCTCTAGTATGCAGTCTCATCTACCATGGGTAATTGCCTTCATTGGGGGATGGTCTAGACTGTCAGATTCTGCTTTTCTGGAATCTTAGGTAACTATGAGGGACCTAGAAGAGGACACTTTAAAAAGGTGTCAGTAAGATTTTTCAGTTATTCTTGCCTTTGTGTCTTCGAGCCTGAAGTGGCTGAGCCATAAACCTCAAGATAGGTTAGGTATCATAATTCTCGAATTTGGCACTTTTTGAGGGATTAACATGCATATATGCAAAGTAAAGGAAAAAGATGAAAAATGAAGGCTTGCATTGTGCTCATTTGTGGAACTGAGTACAGTGTCAATATTTTTTAGTAAAAGTGGTTTCTAAGAGCTGGAGAGAATTGGAATTTAGAGCTCAATGCTCCTAGAGTCATATGATGTTCCCAAACTGAAGACTCCCCCTCTCTCAATCGTCTCACTTCAGCAGTAGGCACCCAGCATTGAAAAGCAGGCGTGGTACTTGCAGAAGACTCAGGTTTCATTCAAACCTCCCACACAACAGCTCATATCTGCCTGCAAATCCAGATCCAGGGGACCCATAACCCTCTTCAGATCTCCACAGACAATATATACATATGGAACAAATATATCCATGCAAATGAAAGACTCATAAATGTAAAAATAAATAAACCATTTAAAAAAGCAGCTTCTAAATAGAAACACTGTTGATATCAACTTCTGTATTTCTCAGGCTTTCCAGAGACAAAAAACAATCATTAGGTATATATTTACATATACAGTTATAAATACACACATATGCACACATACAAGTACTCACTGATAAATATGTGCATGTACAACAATGTCTACCTGTGTACCTACCATGTAATTTTTGAGTTGTTAAGAGAACTGTTTCAGGAGATTGTAGAGGATAAGATGATTCATGTTCTGACCTATGAGATCCAGGAAATCTGTTGTCATTCATTCAAATGCTTAATAATCTGAGAATAGAGGAGTCTCTATCACAAACTCCAGTCTGGTGGCTGAATAAAATAAAATGAGATCTTTTTATATAGTGAAGCAGAAAAAGTTAAACACACAGAGAAATGATAGTAGAATTTATCTTCTAACTT
>LZPO01075873.1:135987-155716 GCA_001675575.1 Neotoma lepida
TAATATGTGTGTGTATGTGTATGTGTCTGTCTCTGTGTGTGTGTATTTCTTTTTCTCACTTGTTTTGTTCACTGCAGACTTGCATAAGACTGATTTCTAGTCACAAATTGACCGAGTCAATATTATGCTGTCTTTGAAGCTCCTCTGCCAATGGAATTGGGCAGCTTCTTAGAACAAGGGTAAAAATAAGCCACATCCTTTGCCAAGATACCACAAGAATAGTTGCTAGTCCAGTTTTTAATATTATTTTACCATCTGAAACCTCTTGAGCTGGGTTCCCACGGTCTACTTATCTCTCTCTCTCTCTCAGCAATATTATCTTCCAAATCCCTACTAGAATGTCTCAGTAATTCCTGCTTACTACATTCAAGTGCTCTACTAGTCCAAGGTCCCAAAATCATCCACACCTTTCCAAAAATCAGCATGGTCAGGTCTATCATAGCAATAACCCACTCCCTGGTACCAACTTCTGCCATATGTACTTTTCTATTGTTGTGATAAGACACCATGACCAAGTCAGTTTACATAACAAAGAATTTGTGGGCTTACACTTTAAGAGTGTTAGCATCTATGATTATCTCCTCTGGGAGCATGGCATCAGGCAGGCAAGTATGGTGCTGAAGCAGTAGCTGAGAGCTTACATCTTGTTCTACATGCATAAGAAAGAGAGTGAGCTAACTGGGAATGAATGGACTTTGAAAACTCAAATCCAGCTTGCAGTCACATGCTTCTTCCAAAGGCTACTCCTCCTAATCATTTCCAAACAGTTCCACCAATTTGAGACCAAGTATTCAAATATGTAAGCATATTATGGGCAGTATCATTCAAATCACCACATTATCCAAATGAGAATTATCAAAGTATATCCAAAATACTTATAGGAACTATATTCCATTTAAAAAATGTTAACTTAAGCTTACTTCCTCCAATGTATTTACTGTATCTATCTACAAAACTCATTTTTGATAGATGTCTGCCTGAACCACTTTACTGAAATCTTAAAGACATGGCAGATGACATCAAACTGTCAAATGAAATAGCCATAAAGAAGCCACACTGCAGTGAATTTTTCAAGGCTGATTAATTGAATATAGCTTCAATTAATGTTGGAGAGATGTTGGGATGTTTCAGGTTTAGTAGCTAATTAAAATTATCTTGAGCTATGCTTATTCCCCTTAACAGCAATTACTTTTCCACATCTATGTTGAGCCAAAACACTTCCAAGTAAAAGAAAAAAAATGGAACGTATTAACTATACTCTAGTCAGTGGAAAGCAATAGAAAGTTTGAGAATGTCTTCACATAGATTTTCATCACATTACTTTAACCAGCCTACTTTGGGTTTCAACCAATTTGCTTGAAAAATATCTTGATATTTGTCTTTAACACACTACTGGGATTTGACCTGACTGGGGTAATGAGGGAATGAAGAAAGGATATAGCAACAAATACATCCAGAAAATCCAGAATCAATTAGGCTATGCTCTGATGGGACAGTAGCAACTATTCAGCAAAGACTTAGAACTTCAACACTTTTACTATGTTGAGCACAGGGGAGTAAGGCTTTGACATCCCTTTGGGCCTCACCCTTGAAAAGACTTTGCTGATTCCTCTGGATCTGAGATATTGGTGTCTTGGAGATACCTGTAGCCTTGTCAAATAATGTACATTCCCTTACAAATTCACTCATGTCTTTGTTTCCTCCCTGCAGCTTCCCTTTTATTTATTAGATGTTCATGATGAATCTCCATGCAGATTCTAGGGATGATTCATTGCCATGCTTAATACCAGACTGAGAAGAAAACACACACCACAGCCTCTGGCCTGAATTATTTGGGTTAACAGGATTAAAAACTGTAAGAAGACTGAAGAAAAGAATGAGTAATATCCCAGTCCTGTAACATGACTCTCTCAGGGCTGCCTTTAAAAGCTATGCTACAATAAGCAGACAACTAGACTGTTGCCCAGTAAGAGGAATAGTCAGGCCATGTCCCTGAGGCAGGTAATAGCTGGCCAGTGTGCACCTACCAGGGAGAGTCCAACTAAAAACCACCCATAGCAGTCCCTGGTTCCATAGCCAAGAGTACCACAGGTAGGGAAGAAGCAGACCGTGAAGTCTGAGCGTAATTCTTCTGGGCCCTGGTGAATCTCAGTTAGTGACATGGTTTGTTTTGCTTTGAAGGGAAATGTTCTCTGTTTCTGTATGTCAGCTATGTTAATTACTTGGTAAGTTTTCAAAGAAAATTATAATTGATTGCAGGGCCCTTCTTGACTCAAGTGGCAAGGCCTATGAGGCAGGGCTCCTCCTGGATCCAATTTCACAGACCCTGCCCTATATTGAGGAAATTACCATGGATCTATGGTATCATACACAAGACTCCACAAAGCAAACACAAAGTGGGCATACACTTATACCCTTCAACTGTATATCTATTTCTTCAATTCTTGAGTTTGCTCCAAAACAGTCAAACATGTCATTTCTCCTGGCATCCAAGGGAATGTCTGCTGAATATAGTCTGAGATTGGATGAAACTACAATGTTTTACCATCTTCATCTCCTCAAAATCCACTTCAAAGTCCTAACACCTGTCTGTAACTTGACTTGGCCCATGTTTTCTAATCATCATGGAGAATCGCACTTTCTCATTTCTCTTTATTTTTACCATTAAATTGATTCTTTGTTTGTGTACTTGCCTTGAGAATATTCTCTCCTCTGACTCATGCAAGCTCCCTCTTGTCAGGTCGTCCTACCTTGAGCAAAGTTGTGACTTATCATGATTGAGGCAATGAGGGGATGGAGAAAGGACAAATGTGCAGATATTTATACAATAAAGCAGATACCAGGTGCTCTGTGTTCACTCTGATGTAGAACCAACTACACAGCAGCAAACTGGAGCCTAAGTACTTTTCTTATGTACAGTTCAGGGGGCGAGGTTTAGCTAGTCTCTTCATAGGTAGCCTTTGTAGGTGAACAGTCTCAGGTTGCAGATCTCTGAGAAGAACACAATGACTGTTAGTTTCTGCATACACTGTCAACATTTGCATTCAGACCAGAGGAAAGCTTTGATATTGCACTGAGTTTCACCCCAGGTTAAAGTTTTGCCAATTTCTATGGGTCTAAGGTACTGGCATCCTCCATGAGACCATGTCAATGTCAATCAGTACATGCTTACTCAGGGATGGCTCCATTCTTTATCCATTCACTCAAGGACTCCTCTTCATCCACATAACATGTGTTTTGGGGTAACCTAAATTTGATTCTGGGCCATAGCCACTAATACTTGGCTTTAGAATAAAGTACTTTTTGTCCACTTCAAGACTTTCTTCACCATCTTAATGGACTGACATCAATGAACACCATTGTTGTGTTTTTGTTTGTTTGTTTTGTTTTGTTTTGTTTCTCATTTTCTTCTCGGGATACCTCTCTCTCTCTCCACATTTCTTTTTTATTCATTTTACATACCAAACATAGATCCCTCTCTCTTCCCTCCTCCCGCTCCCCCTGCTCACCTTCCCTTCCATGCTTCCAACAGGGTAAGTTGACAGCTAAGCCTGGTACATTCCACTTAGGCAGGACCAAGCCCCTCCCCAATTTATCAGGGGTGAGCAAGGTGTCTGCCCATAGGTAATGAGATTCAGAAAGTCAGCTCATGCACCAGAGATAGATCCTGATCCCACTGCCAGGGACCCCTCTAACTGATGCAGCTAACTGTTTCCCATATGCAGAGGGTCTATTCTGGTCCTACACAGATTACACAGCTGTCTGTCTAAAGTTTCTGAGTTCCTTTGAGCTTGGTTCAGTTGTCTCTGTAGATTTCTCCATCATGATCTTGACCGCCCTTGTTCATATAATCCCTCTTCCCTCTCTTTGACTGGACTCCCAGAGCTCAGCCTGGTGCTTGGCTGTGGATCTCTGTATCTGCTTCCACCAGTTACTGGATGAAGGCTCTATGGTGACAGGGTATTCACCAATCTGATTATCAGGGTAGGCCAGTTTAAGCACCCTCACCACTGTTGCTAGTAGTCTAATCTGGTGTCGTCCCTGTGGATTCCTGGGAATTTCCCTAGCACCAGGCTTATCCCTTACATCATAATGTCTTCTTCTATCAAGATATCTCTTTCATTGTTCTCATACTTTGTCCCTTCCCCAGCTTGACCATCCCATTCCCTCATATTCTCATCCCCCATCCCCTACCCTATATTACTCCCCCATCTCCAGTTTACTCATGGAGATCTCACCTATTTTCCCTTCCCAGGGAGATCTGTACATCCCTCTTAGGGTCCTTCTTGTTTCCTAGCTTCTCTGGAGCACTGGGTTGTAGTCTGGTTATCCTTTGCTTTACATCTAGTATCTACTTATGAGTGAGAACATATGATGTTTGTCCTTCTGGGTCTGGGCAATACCTCACACAGGATGATATTTTCTAGTTCCATTTATTTGCCTGCAAATTTCATGATGTCGTTGTTTTTATCTGCTGAGTAGTACTCCATTGTGTATATGTACCACACTTTCTTGATCCATTCTTCGGTTGAGGGGCATCTAGATTGCTTCCAGGTTGTGGCTATTACAAATAATGCTGCTATGAACATAGTTGAGCAAGTGTCCTTGTGGTATGCTTGAGCATCCTTTGGGTATATGCCCAAGAGTGGTATCATTGGGTCTTGAGGTAAATTGATTCCCAATTTTCTGAGAAACTGCCATATTGTTTTCCAAAGTGGCTGTACAAGTTTGCACTTCCACCAACAGTGGAGGAGTGTTCCCCTTGTTCCACATCCTCTCCAACATAAGGTGTCATCAGTGTTGATGATTTTAGCCATTCTGACAGGTGTAAGATGGTATCTTAGAGTTAATTTGATTTGCATTTCCATGATGACTATAGATGTTGAGCAATTACTTAAATGGGTTCTTCCATTTGGGGTTCTTCTGTTGAGAATTCTTTGTTTAGATCTGTAGACCATTTTTTAATTGAATTGTTTAGTATTTTGCTGTCTAGCTTCTTGAGTTCTTTATATATTTTAGAGATTATCCTTCTGTCAGATGTGGGGTTGGTGAAGATCTTTTCCCATTCTGTAAGCTGTCATTTTGTCTTATTTACTGCGTCCTTTGCATTACAGAAGGTTCTCATTTTCAGGAGGTCCCATTTATTAATTGTTGCTTTCAGTGTCTTTGCTACTGGTATTATATTTAGGAAGTTGTCTCCTGTGCCAATGCTTTCTAGGCTACTTCCTACTTTCTCCTCTATCAGGTTCAGTATAGCTGGATTTATGTTGAGGTGTTTGATTTGCTTGGACTTGAGTTTTGTGCATGGTGATAGATATGGATCTATTTGCAATCTTCTACATGTATACATTCAGTTATGCCAGCACTACTTGTTGAAGATGCTTTTGTTCCCCATTGTACAGTTTTGGCTTCTGTGTCAAAAATCAGGTGTTCATAGGTGTGTGGATTAATGTCACGATCTTCAATTGGATTCCATTGGTCCACATGTCAGTTTTTATGCCAATACCAAGCTGTTTTTATTACTATCACTCTATAGTAGAGCTTGAAATCAGGGATGATGATGCCTCCAGAAGTTGCTTTATTGTAAAGGATTGTTTTAGATATCCTAGGTTTTCTGTTTTTCCATATGAAGCTGAGTAATTCTTCTGAGGTTTGTGAAGAATTGTGTTGGGATTTTGATGGGGATTGCATTGAATCTGTAGATTGCTTTTGGTAAGATTGTAATTTTTATTATGGTGGTTCTACCTATCCATGAGCATGGGAGATCTTTCAATTTACTGATATCTTCAATTTCTTTCTTCAAGGACTAAAAGTTCTTGTCATTCAGATCTTTCCCTTGTTTGGTTAGAGTTATCCCAATGTATTTCATATTATTTGTGGCTATTGTAAAAGGTGATGTTTCTCTGATTTCTTTCTCAGCATGTTTATCATTTGTGTATAGGAGGGCTACTGATTTTTTTAGTTAAACCTGTATCCTGCCACATTACTGAAGGTGTTTATCAGTTCTAGGAGTTCCCTGGTAGAATTTTTGGGATCACTTATGTATACTAGCATATCATCTGCAAATAGTGAAAGTTTCACCTCTTCCTTTCCAATTTGAATCCCCTTGATCTCCTTTTGTTGTATTATTACTCTAGCTAGAACTTTGAGTACTCTATTGAATAGATATGGGGAGGGTGGACAGCTTTGTCTTGTTCCTTGTTTGACTGAATCTTCAAGTCTTTGAAGAAAGAAATTGAAGAAGATATAAGAAGATGGAAAGATCTTCCATGCTCATGGATCAGTAGGTTTAACTTAGTAAAAGTGGCCATCTTATGAAAAGAAATCTATAGATTTAACCAAATGCCCATAAAAATTCTTACACAATATTTTACAGACCCTGAAAGAACATTACTCAACTTCATATTGAAAAACCAAAAAACCCCAGAGAGTTAATAGAATCATGTAAAATAAAAGAACCTCTAGAGGTATCACCATCCCTGGTTTCAAGCTGTACTAACAGAGCTGTAGTAAAAAAACCAGTTGGTATTAGCATAAAAACAGACAGGTGGATCAATGGAATTGAATAAAAAACCCAGGTATAAATCAACGCACCTATGGACACCTAATTTTTGATAAAGAAGCCAGAAATATACAACAGAAAAAAGAAAGCATTCTCAACAAATAGTGCTGATCTAACTGGATGTCAGCATGAAAAAGAATGCAAATAGATCTGTGTATTACTCTGCACACTCAAGTCCATGTGGATCAAAGACCTCACCATAAAACCAGATAGAGTGAACCTGAAAGAAGAGAAAGGGGGAATTTATTTAAACATATTTGTTCAGAAAAGAACTCATTGAACAGAACACCAATAGTGCAGGCACTAAGATATACAATAAATGGACCTCGTGAAACTGAAAAGCTTCTGTAAGGAAAAGGACACCATCAATAGGAAAAAACTGTAACCTATGGAATGGGAAAAGATTTTACCAACTCTACATCTGCCAGAAGGGTAAAATCCCATCTATCTATCTATCTATCTATCTATCTATCTATCTATCTATCTATCTATCTATATGTATTAAAGAATTAGACATCATCAATACAAATAACCCCATTAAATGGAGAACAGATCTAAATAGAGAATTCTCAACAGAAAACTCAAATGGCCGAGAAACACTTAAAGAAATGATCAATACCCTTAGCTATCCAGTAAATGTGAATAAAAAAACTGTGAGATTCCATCTTACAGCTGGCAGAGTGACCAAGATCAAGTGACAGCTCATGGTGGTTAGGATGTATAGCATTTCCTCCATTTCTGATGGGAGTGCAAATTCGTAAAACCACTATGGAAATCAATATGGAAATTCCCCATAGAATTAGGAAGTGATCTACATGAAGACCCAGCTATACCACTCCTGGGCATATATCCAAAACACTCTAAAGCCTACCACAATGACACTTGCTGGACTATGTTCATAATGGCTTTATTCTAAATAGCCAGAAAATGGAAATAATCTAGATGTCTCTGAACCAAAGACTGGCTAAAAAAATATGTGGTACATTTACACAACGGCATATCACTCAGCTGTTACAAAACAATAACATCATGAATTTTGCCAAGCAAATGGATGGAACTTGAAAAACTTATCTTGAGTGTGGTAACCCAGAACCAAAAAGAAAAAATATGATTGGTGCCGAACCCAATTGTAACCAGAGAGGCTTCGTCCAGCAACTAATGGAAACAGATACAGAGACCCACAGCTAAACATTAGTCAAAGCTCAGGGAATCCTGTGGAAAAGGGGAAAGTAGGATTTTAGGAGCCAGAAAGGTCAAGAACAGAATCAACTCATCTGGGCTCATAGGAGCTCACAAACACTGAACCAACAACTGGGAAGCCTCTGTGGGACCAACTTAGGCCCTCTCCATGTATGTTACAGTTGTGTAGCTTGGGTTTGTGGAACTCCTAACAGTGGGAGCAGGGGCTGTCTCTGACTCCTTTGCCAGATTTCAGCACCATTTTTCTCATACTGGGTTGCATTGTCTAGCCTTAATAAGAGGGGAATTGCCCATTTTTACTGCAATTTGATGTCATGTTTGGTTGATATGCATAGGATGCCTGCCTTCTTCTGGATAGAAACAGAGAAGGAGTGGATGGGTGAGCAGAGTGGAGGTGGGGGACTGAGCAGAGACGAGGGAAGGAAAATCACGGTCAAGATATAATAAATAATAATAATAATTTAAAAATTTGCATATTTTGAAAAGGCACCCAAAGGCCATTAATACAGTGATTGTTTTATGTGATCATGAGCATCTGCACTCTAATATGTAAGTTAAAGCCCCATCCAAGGGCCATAAAAGACCCTGTAAATCTCAAAGACACCTCAATAATACCATGTTATGATTAGTTATTGCTTTTTTCTACCTTTTGTAACAGCCTTAGAAATGTCATCTACCATAATCTTCTTATTTCTATTCATATGCATACAATCCTACAATTTTACAACAGTTTAAAAGTTCTTGGTGAACCCTTTTACAAACTCTTTTAGTTTTGTTTTCTCTTCATTTTTCCACAAAATAATCTCTATGAAGAAAGAGGGCTTTGGATTATATGCTAATAGATCTCTATTTTGTAGTACATCATTGTCAAAATTAGCATGAATGAGTGAAAGAATGAGTAAAGTATCATGTATACAAATGGGAAAGAGGAGGAGGCCAAAACATATTTTAAAAATAGAGATTTTCATTTCTTTTGTTATTTAAGTATTTTCCTTCCAATAAACTCCATTTTCAAATAATGACAATCTAAAATAATATGACTTTGGAGATGTTTCCTATTAAGAATTGAAAGATAAGCACACAGCATTCTTAATTTGTGCAGAATCATAATAAAGTTAATGGTCTGGTTCTATCCACATTCTCTCTCTCTCTCTCTCTCTCTCTCTCTCTCTCTCTCTCACACACACACACACACACACACACACACACAGCTAAAGATTTTAACTGTTGAAGAGATTTACCAAGATTTTAAAGACAGGCATAATCTTATCCTATTGATTACTCTGACAATTCATTACTTAGTTCTTCTCATCCAAGATAAAGATACTAGGAACTGAATGAGAAAGGTAATATAAAATCTCCTGCTGGTCTAGGCAAAACGATGTTAAAGAAGCAAAGAAGTGAAAGCCCCTTCTTGGAGATGATGTCTTTCAGAACTTAAGTTGACTCCTGTTTTTGAAGAGTGAATTTGATTCCCTGCAGTCAGCCTCAAAAACACATACAGAATACAATTTGTGTTGAGTTCTTTAAAGTGCAGAAGGTGAAGGGCTGTTGTTAGTTGGAGTTCTTCCAGAAGACAATTCTGTCTCAAACCGTGTTTGGTTCTTATGAGAGGTTAACTTCCCAGCATGAATATGACACTAAGAAGCTAATCATCAGTTTTCCTGTTTCCTGACGGAGCTTTCATCCACGGTTGAACTTTCTTCTTTTCTTTCAAACTACATTCTGCTGTAGTCCCTGCAGGAAAGTCTGATCCCTGTTGATCGTTCTCAGCTCAAGGAGAAGAGTTTAATCTTTATTTATAGCACTTGTTAAGTACCCACAGGACATAGTAAGGTCATGGTCCTAGCTAAGGCCTGAGACCTATCCAAGATGTACAGAACTAATGCAACTTTTGCATCCTCTGGAAACTTATATTCTAAAGTATAGACTCAAGAGCCTTTGAAAATGTAACTATTTACAATAAAATGGTCAGAGAAAGTGTGTCTGATGAAGATGTGTGCTCCAATGAATTCTACTGGTCAATCATACAAACTGAGCATTGAAATCTAATTGCACAGAACCAGGACAAAATATTTTGAGTTTCTATCTTCACAATCTTAAAAATGGAGTGCTCTTAACATTCTCTAGATATTAGTACCCTTGGAGAAGCATTCAAAACTCTAGAATCAGACCTTAGCTTAACAAATCAAAATCTCTGCTGATATCATCCAGACTTTAAAAACAAAACAAAAACCCTTGTCCTATATATCTAGTTATGGGACTCAATTTTATAAAGTATATCCACCTCATATAATAAAACTACATTGCACAAATTTGAATATATATTACAAGAAAGTCAGTCATGTCAATGGCAAAGAAATCATACCATTATTTATTATAAAGTATTTTCTAAGTGAATTAAAGACTAAACTAATGAGCAATTCATAAAATCCAGTAAAAAGGGCTAATTAAATATTGGTCACCTAACTGAAAATTTGGGACGAATCTTATCCTATTATGTAGAGGTAATAGTTCTTTATTTTTTAGGATTTTTAAAAATGTTTATGTGGATGCATGTGTTGGTATGTCCACATGAGCACAAGTGCTGAAAGCAGCGAGAGAGCCTTTAATCTCCTGCAGTAAGTTATAGGTGGCTGAGAGTAAAATGACATCTGTACTAGGAACTAAAATTGGGTCTTCTGCAAAAGCAGTATACGCTCTTCACCACTGAATCATCATCTCTCAAGCCCACAATTATGTATCTAAGGTGTTAAAGTGTATGATGATGAATGTCAGCACAGTCCTCTTATAAATGCTGAATTTGATCTTCTGTGTCTGAACAAAAATTTCTGGGAAAATCCAAGTAGTTCTATTTCTAATAATCTCTTAGGTATGGCCTAGAGAAATGGTTTCAGAGTTCAGTGTAAAGATTGCTTTTGTAGAACCCCTGAGTTTAGATCCCAGCAGCCGCATTGGGTGACGCATACAGCCAGCCTCTTTGCTTCCAATGCCTTCTTTTGGCCTCTGTATGAATCTATACTCACATTCACAAACCCTTTCACAGTCAAACAATTAAAAATAAATATGAATCTTCAAAAAACAATCTTTTAGGTAACTCTGATTTGCATTCAAGTTTAAGAACAACAGAGTCATTTTACTCTTTAAAATACACCAGCTGTAAAACAAAAAATAAGAAAAGAAACTAAAAATTTTTAAAGGTGTAATATAACATCACATGAAATTAATGGTTTAGAAGACAAAAAGTCCTTTGAAACATCATCTTCAGTGGAAGTAGTGCTTTGTAAATTAAAATTTTCTTTAGACATTTAGCTTGGAAAGCAAGTGACAAGAGATACCATACTTCAAAGAATTTCATAATTTATTTACATTATGTGAATAAGTCATAGATAAATAGTTTTAATAACACTAGTAATAATAATTGCTTCGAGACAGAAAGATACTTTCTGAGTGCTAGTGGAATGCCTAATTTGGAAGAAGAAAATTATCATTTACAATAAAATAGAAAATTCTGTGTAATTTTCTATCCTACTAATTAAATAAAACCCAGTAAGATTGCATGACACATTATTTAAAATATATTTTAAAGAGAATAAACTTTTCTTCCTTTACTATTAGCATGAATATGTCATAAAAATAATACCTTTCTCAATACCAAATGTCCAGCTCTAAAAAAGTACATTTAAGTAATATCACAGACTGAATAGGTTGTACTTCTGTATTTATTGTATATATAAATGTGTGTGTGTGTGTATGCATGCAATAACAATGAATGAAAATGGAGACAATGACTTTGAAAAAGAGCAAGTTATGACATATGAAGGAATTTGGAAAGAGGAAAGGGAAGAGTGAAATGGTGTAATAATATTAATCTTAAAACAAAAAATTAAAAATAAAACCTTTTCATTCTAAAATTCCCAACACAAGAAAATGTTACAAAGATAATGAAAAATACTGGAGATTTTACCATTTTCACATGAACAAAAGACAAGTGATTTCATGCATATCATCTATTGAAGTTATTGTGGATATAAAAGTGGGTTTCTAGCTATGTGATCATTCACACCTGGAATATGTAATCCCCCAGCTCTAAATTTATGAAGCTTGGGATTACAAAAGTGTTTCAATACTCCTAGATATACATTTAAATTTAAGTTAATTTTTAAGAAAATACAACTCTATATTATGATTTTAAAACATTTTGTATGTATGATTGTTTTTTCCTACTTGTATGTGCAACATGTACATGTATTGTTCCAGCAGTGGAAGGTAGAAGAAGCCATTAAATCCCATTCAACTAGAATTATGGATATGTGTGAGCCTTCATGTGGTTGTTGGGAACCAAATCCTCGTCCTGCACAAGAGGAACAAGTGAAATTAATAACTGAGTCATCTGTGCAGCAGAAATTATATTTCATAATTTTTAGTAATTACATACAACCAATGTGCTAGAATTTCTAAATTCTCTCCTGCTTGAGATATTTTGAAAATTTTTCAAAATTAAGGTAATATTTATATTACTTATATGTGCACTGTATTAATATTATTGACTCCCTGTAATCCAGTTATTCTCAATGTTTAGGTCTTATCCCCTTTAGAGAAAGAATGATCCTTTTACAGGGTTCACTTAAGACCACCAGAAAACACAGATATTTACATTATGCTTCATAATAGTAGAAAATTATAGTTATTAAGTAGCAATGAAAATAATTAATGGTTGGGGGTTACCATAACATGAGTAACTGTGTTAAAGGGTAACAGCATTAGGAAGGTTGAGAACCATTACTCTAACACATCTTCTAAACCTTTGGTTCTTGAATTTATGACCTCTTTATGAAGTATTTTTACAGATATAAATACAACCTGCAGAGTTCATTTAGTGTTGCTCATATGTATATCATTTAAGGGTGCTCAGCTTTGGAATTTTTCAAGGTTTTTTAATTTTTAATAGTCTCTTAAGAAACATCCTTAATTTTCCATAGTCCTCTACATAGACAACTGTCTATATTATGTTAATTCCTGAAAATCAAGTTTTCAATATTTTTAAAATAATGAATATTTTGTTTTAAGTTTTCAGATGATAATGACTGAATTCCTATGAAGCAGAACATATCATATCAGGAAGGTCATACATGGCTTCTTCCTTCGGACAGATTAAACCTCTGTATGAAGGAGGACATATTCTCAGAAAGACAAAATAGAATAATTACAACATTATTTATTATAACACTTTTATAAAATGCAATGTTTAATGCCAGTCATATTATATCATACTTGTAATTCAAGCAGGATTGCTCTGTATTCCAGGCCAGCCTGAGCTATAGAATAAGCCCATTTCTCCAAAAAATAAAATAAAAGAGAAGATGAAAACAAATAAGAAAAAGAAGATAGAAAGAGAAACACACAAACAACAACAAAACTCCCCCCAAAATTAAAATCAATTCAAATATCTACCAATAACAAACCAATTGAATAAAGTGTGGCTACTCCCACACTACAGTGTACTATTGAGCTTAAAAATGAAAATAAATTCTGCATACTATCATAGAATAGTCTTATTGAAAACATGAAGATATAAAGTAATATATAACATATGCATTAAAAAGGGAAAAGAAAAAAGTTATTAACAGAAAGATGAACAAATAAATTAAAAATAGACATCAAACCATAGAAAGGTAGTTTCTCTTTTATTTAAAAAGCACTAGGAAAATAAATCTGAAACCAAGTATTGTGCAGCATATCAATTATTAATTTCCAATAATAAAATCTTCCCTCAAGTTGCATTGTAATGCAAAATACTGCTCCTTGTTTTATATTCTCCACAAGCTTTGGCTGTTACAATTTTTTATTTCTTTTTCATTTGTTTACATATGTCCCACTATCATTTGTATTTACTTTTTAAAAACACTAAAAAAGTGATGAATACAGAGTTTTTTGTTTCTTGGTGTAAGGAAGCCCACTGTATTACTTGTTTTTGTTGCTATGATAAAATATCATGTACAAGGCACCTAATAGAAGGATTAGTTTGTTTAGGCTTATGGTTCTAGAGGGACTGAAGTCCAGAATGAATGGAGTAGTATAACAATAAGCAGCAGACATTGCAACAGGAATAGGAAGCTGAGAGTTCATACCTTGAACTGTAAGCATAATGAAGAGAGAAGTTACAAAAGTCTTCATAATACTCTAAGCTAGCTGGCCTCCAGTGACATACCCCCTGCAACAAAGTCATGCCTACTAAACATTCCCAAACACTATCTCCAACTGTGGACCAAACATTCATATACATCAGTCTATGTGTATTATTTTCACTCATCCACACCCAAGTATTCAAATCCATAACTGCCTCAGCAGAAAGTTTTTTCATAATCAGATTGAGCAAGTGCCAAAGTAACTTTTGAAGAGGACTAATGTTCAGAAGACATCACCATTTGAGTGAAGACATTTCCATTTGATTGAAGGTCATGTGTCACAGGGGGTTACTTCAAGTAGGTAAATGACTCATGAATACATTATAATATATGATATTCTGAGAACCACACTGCTTATCTCTACCTCATTTAAACTCATTCTGACAGGCCAGAAAAATCGTAGACTAATATCTGAGATATGTTCATTTGAAATATTTGGTAAATAGTGCCCAGTCAGAGAACTTTCCCTCAACATTGTCTTTTTAGAATTTCCCTTATTGGGACTGTTGAGTAGTTATTATTCATGGGGCTAGACTGCCTTAGAAATATGGATATAAAACATGACTTTGCTCATAAGATGGGATTAATTTAATCTAAAATTTTCATCATCATTAATTTGGTATCAGTTTCATTTTGTCATTTCATCTTGATAGCTTTCAAGACATACATACTTTCCCAATATAAGATACTTTGGCATATTGGGAAAAAAAAACAGCAAAGTCATGAAGTTATCTCTGATGGTTGCCACTGTTCTATGAGATATGCCCTAATAGATTCTCTGACCTTTCTATAAAAGAGTTCATCAATTTAAAACTGTTTTTCTATACTACCAGAGGAAAGGAATTATATTAGTTACTTTTCTATTGGTATGTTAAAACATCATTACTGAGGCAAGTTATAGAAGGAAGGGTGTATTTTGGGTTTACTGTTACAGGGGGATAAGACTCTCGCACCATTTCACTGGGAAAGCAAAGCAGCAAGCATACATGGCAACTGTGTGTTTATTTCTGGGAACTCTTTTCTTTTCCATTTGTGTGCATGTCTGCTTTTGTGTCAGTTATATGCTACCTTTGTCACTATGGTTTTAATAGTATAAATTCAGGTCAGGTATTGGGATAACACTTTTCCATCGTGAAGGGAAATCAGGGCAAGAACTCAAGGCAGGAACATGGTGGCAAGAACTGAAGCAGAGGTAATGGAGAAATGCTTCTTAGTGGCTTTCCTTCACATTACTTTTTCTGCTTCCTTTCATATACAATTCAGGACCCTTTGCCAAGGCGTGACACTGTGAAAAAAGAGGTGGGCCTTCTCATATCAATTATTAATTGGGAATATGCCCCACAAGCTTGCCTACTGGTCAATTTGTTGGGGGTAATTTCTCATTTGAAATTCCCCTCACCAGATTACCCTACCTTGTATCTAGGTGATAAAAATCTAACCAGAATACTACGGCATGTTAATTCTGCCATTGACAGTATGTGAATTCTGCCTATGTAGGGACATGGAAGATTTTGAATACATTAAGAATCTTTTCCAACTTCTCTTTTCATTGTATTAAATTTTCATTTTAGATATCTTTCACTTTCTTGGATTAATTGTAGATGTCTTTCACTTCTTTGTATATTTTTATTTCTGTAAGCTTTTTACATTTTGGCTGTTGCCAATTGGATATGTTTTCTAATTTCCTTATCAGAAAGTTTGTTATTTGTGTGTATGAAAGCTAGTGATATTTTAATGCTGATTTTACAACTTTATTGAAAATGTTAACTGACAAATGTAACTGAAAGTGTTAACAATCACTGGTAGTGATTGAAGTAACTTTTAAACATATATTTTGTCATTTTCAAATAGGGATAATTTTCGTCTTCTCTTATATTTTAAAAAATGTTGCAAAATTATTTTATGAGGCCTTAAGAAACACTCCATATAATTAAACTAATCCAGGTTTAGATACAATATGATAATAGTTCAATTCTAAAATAAAGGTTATTGATGAAACCATGGAATTTCCTAACAGGTGATTTTCATATTTTGTGATAATTTTCTAAAACAACTCTGAGGAAATTGCACTTAGAGACAGGTGCACTTGTGAAAAACTTTCAGGTGTGTTTGAGTTTGTGTGTATCTAGATCTCAAGATTATATGAACTAGGATATAAGGATTCTATGCCTGAAGAGCAGAATTAGAGGACAGGATGCTGAGGCCTGAGTCTGTCTGTAAATGTTTTTTCCAACATGGGATCTGGAAAAGAAAAAGACATCTTGTTTCAAAACCTGAAGTTTTTCTCAGGAATTAAGTCAAAATTGTAACTGCAATAGAAGAGAAAAAGAAAACTTCTTAGAGCTTTGTTTTCTCTTAAGTTATCAAGCACCATATTGAATTACACTGGTGAGTATGCATACCCTTGTCTTATTCCAAATTATAGAGTGAATGCTCTCTGATTTTGACATGTGGTTAATTATTAGCTGCAAGTTTGCCATATATAGCCATTATTATTATGAGATATGTTCCCTTTGTTCACAATTCATTCAGGACTTATTATCACAAAAGCACAATGAAATTTGTCAATTTTTTTCTGCCTCTCTTGAGATGATCAAATGATTTCTGTCCTTATGGCTATTCATATGATGTATTGTGTTTATTGATTTATATGATGTATTGTGTTTATTGATTTACATATGTTAAAGCTACCTTCCATCTCTGGAATAAAGTCCACTGGGTCATTTTAGTGTGATCTTGGATTAATTTTGCATGTGTTTTGTTGACAATATTTGCATCTGTGATCATTAAGAAAAGTGGTTTGTATTTTTAGTTGATTATTGTAATTTTATTTGCTTTTGATAACATGATATTAATGACTATATAGAGTGCATTTAGTAGTTTTCCTCCATTTCTATTTTATTTGAGAACATTTAGTATTAGAAGTCCTTCAAAAGTATTATATAGTTCCGTAGTGACTCCATTTGGTCCTGGGCACTTCTCTGTGGAAGATACTTTTATTTAAACCTTCAAAATCAATGACCATAATGAATCTGTGCAAGTTACTAATGTCTTATTCTTTACATTTAATATGTCACATACTTTTTGAAATTTATTCTTTCCATGTTGGTTATCAAGCTTTTTAAAATACCAATTTCCAAACTATTAATAAGTAACTTTCTGGTTTTCACTGAAAGAAAATGTTGAAATAATTTATGGCTATTTTTGAAATGACAAGTGAAAGGCATATATGATGAAACTTCAAGCCTTTGAAGAAAGAAATTGATGTAGATACCAGAAAATGTAAATATCTCCCATGTTCATGGATCAGTAGGATTAACATAGTAAAAAGGGTCATCTTACCAAAAGCAATCTACAGATTCAATGCAATCTCCATCAAAATTCCAACAGAATTCTTCACAGACCTTGAAAGGACAATTCTCAGCTTCATATGGAAACAGAAAAAAAATCAGGATAGCTAAAACAATCCAGAACAATAAAGGAAATGCAGGAGATCTCACAATTCCTAATCTTAGGTTTTACTACACAGAAATAGTAATAAAAACAGTATGGTATTAGCATTAAAAACAGACATGTTGATCAGTGGAATTAAACTGAAGACATAGGCATAAATCCAGACATCTATGGACACCTGATTTTTGATGAAGAAGTGAGAAATACACACTTTAAAAAATACAGCATCTTCAACAAAAGTGATGGTCAAACTGTATGGCTGAATATTGAAGAGTACAAATAGATTCATACCTATCACCCTGCACAAAACTCAACTCCAAATATATCAAAGACGTGTATATAAAATGAGGTACACTAAACCTTATAGAAGAAAAAGTGGATAATAGCTTTAAGCACATTGGGACAGGAGAAGACTTTCTGAACAAAACACCATTAACACAGGCACAAAGATCAACAATTTATAAACAGAACCTCGTAAAACTGAAATATTTCTACATGGCAAAGGACTCTGCCATTTGGACAAATCACCAGCCTACAGAATGGGAACAGATTTTTAGCATCTCTATATTGATTAGAGTGTTAATATCCAAACTATATTAGGAACTCAAGAAATATGATATAGAAAAAAAATTACCAAATTAAAAATGGAGGACAAATCTAAACAGTAAATTCTCAATAGAGGGAACTCAAATGGCTGAGAAACATATAAGAAAATGTTCAACATCCTTAGCCATCAATAAAATACAAATCAAAACTACTTTATGATCCCATCTTACACAAGTCAGAATGATTAAGATTAAAAATTCAAGTGACAGCTCACACAAGCAATGATCTTGAGCAAGGGGCACACTCATCCATTGATGGTGGGAGTTTAAACTCATACAGCCACTATGGAAATCAATATGGGAGTTCTTTCAAAGGATGGAAATTGAGCTACCTCAAGATCCTGCTATACCAATATCCTCAAGATCCTGCTATACCAATATTGGCCATATACCCAAAGGAGGCTTCATCCTACCACAGGGACACTTGTTCAACCATATTCATTCATTGCTGCTCTACATATAGTACACAGAAAATGGAAGCAAAGTAGATGTCCCTAAACCAAAGAATAGATAAAGAAAATGTGGTACATTTATACAATAGAGTATTAAATAGAATATACATTCGAGTATTAAAGAAATGACATTATGAAATTTTCAGGTAAATGGATGGAACTAGAAAAAAAAATCATCACGAGTGAGGTAAGTGGGACCAAGAAAGATAAATATGGCGTGTATTCACTTATATCTTGATAGTAGCCCTATCAAGTACTTGATAGTAGCCATATCATAAATGATACTCAAACTATAATACATAGACTCAGAGAGATAAGGCATAGAGGAAGGGACTAGGCAGGATTTTTCTTTGATATATATAATCCCTTCTTCTTAGAATGGGCTTGCTCTTGTTTTCCCAGGGCTAAACAAGAAGAGATGCCTTGAATCTCATAAATAGATTTTTCTTTCTTTTTTTTTCAAGTTTAAGATGTTTATTTACCACCACGAGATCTGTTTTTCTTTGGTAAGAACTAAAATTGCTTCATTTCCAGAAAATGATTTTTTTCTCAGTCTTTCGTGGCCCATGTGTTTATAAACTTTTTTGTTGTTGTTCTTGAACAGTGCACAGATAATACGTGTGTTTTCTGAGTATTCCTCCTTCTCTTCCTTCCCCTTCTTCTTCCCCCTCTTTCTCCTTCTCCTCTTTCTGCTCCTGCTCCTCTTCCTCCTCAGCAGATACACTTAGGGATACAGCTGAGAAGGCAGCTTTCAGGATGGAACGGCAAGTGTTATACACAGATATCACATATCCATATCCAAGGTACCCCAAGGAGCTACTGGGCACATGCCCAGCCCCTTTCATTTTAACAGTAGCCAAAGGAGAAACTGTATCTTTATCAGACGTGCCCTCTTGTCTCCTGAGGTGGACAGTTGTCTGGGGCATTACAGGGATGCTGGCTCTTTTCTAATGCACTAGATGGTACAGTGGAAAGGTTGCCTGCAGGTTTCTGGTTGTTGGGAACTCCCTGCTGGGACTTCACAGTAGTTACTACATAGAGAGAGCTCAAATGTGCATATAAACACAAGCATATGATACACATGTACATATATGTTAAGAATATGGATCCTATTGATAATTATTTTTAATTTTATTTATTTTTTTTAAATGAATTAATTTATTAATTTTAACATTAAAAAGATCTTCCACTCCTTTTACATACCAACCTCAGATCCCCCTCTCCTCCCTCCTCCCACCCCACCAGTTTCCCCTCTCCTCCCTCTTCCCG
>LZPO01075873.1:159006-177437 GCA_001675575.1 Neotoma lepida
GGGGGCACAGGGCTGTGGCCCTGGGCCCAGAACTGAGAGGCTGGGGTGTTCCGCTAAGGGGATACTCACCTCTTGGTCCCAATCAGCACTGACCGGCTCTGTCTCCCAGGAGAGTGGCTATTTTTAATTTTAAACCTTATGCTATTTCAATTTTTGTTCAAGTCTTCTCTCAATCATTGAGTTATATTAATTCTGATCTTTTTCTTCGGAGTTATTTTTTCTTTGAGAAACTATGTTGCTTAAATGTGTGACCAATCATAGTACCTTCCACATGATGAAATAAAAGCTCTTTCTCCATAGAACTCGTGCTTTTGATTTATTTTTCTGATTCCATTCATATGCTGCTATTCTTTCTGTTGGTGTAAGAATAGTTTATATTTTTTTGAAAGAATTATTTTCACATCTCTACTTATTTTTGAGATTTCTCTTTGAAAAGTATGTGAAAATGAACCTATAGACATATATTTAAACATTGACTATATTGATACATATAGTATTGCCATTACCACTAGATGTCTCATTGTACCTCAAAATCATCTCTTTCTCCTTTACCCTCAACTATGGTATCTTTAATGTTTAGCAGTCACTAACTTTTCTCCATGTCTTAATATATGTCTTTTAAAGAATTCCAAATAATAAGAATTTTATAGTACACGAATTTGGAGAACTGGCTTTTTCTACCATGTGTAATGTGGTGGTTTGAATAAGAATGGCCCCCATAGGGTCGTATATTTGCATGCTTACTCACCAGGGAGTGGAACTCTTTGATGATTAGGAGGCCTAGGCTTGTTGGAGGAAGTGTGCCACTGAGAGTGGGCTTAAGGTTTCAAAAGCCCATGTCAGGCTCAGTCTCTCCCTCTACTGCCTGCTGATGAGGAGGCACAACTCTCATTTGCTTCTTTATCACCTTATCTGCCTGCATGCAGCCATGTTACCTGCCATGATGATAATGCACTAAGCCTCTGATACTATAAGCAAACCTTCATTAAATGTTTTCTTTTATAAGAGTTGCCTTGGGCACAGTGTCTCTTCACAGAAATAGAACAATATATGAAATGTAATTACATAGGAATTAATCCAATGTTATACATGTATCATCATTCTGTTCATTCTTATTTCTCAGTGTTATTGCATGGAAGAAATTTTCTATAACTTAATTAATTAGCCCCAAATTGGAGAATATTTATGTTGGTTTAAATTTTTAGTTATTATGTCTAAATATGTATGCTGAGTGTTCTCAACAAGCCCAAGTTCCCATTTCTCTAGGGAAATTGCCCAAGATTACCCTTGCTAGTATAGTAAATATGTATTTATTTGTAAAAACCTGAATGTAAACCTGATCTTACTTTAAACCTGATTTACTTTAAAATATAAGTTACTTATGTAAAAATTGTTTTTAATCCCAAAGTCATATCGATTCTTTCTTATTTTGTCTGTTAGGGTTTTATATTTGTATGCATTACATTTAAGCTAATAATCTCTTTTTCAATTAAATGTAAAGTGTATAAAGTCTGGCTCTCAATCCATTTATTTTCTTTGTATGCACTTGCATGTTTACTTGTTACTATACCATTTGTTGAAAAGTTCAGTGATTGTTCTTGACTACAAGTACCATTCCATCAATACTTATGAGACTATTAATGCTGTTTCTCTATGGTACATTTCTTTTGCTTAGGGTTAATATGTGTTATCCCTCTTCAAGAAGAATCACTAATTATTGATTTTTGTACTTCCCCTCTTTATTTTTTAAAAATAAATTAATTAAAAAATTTATTTAAATTTCTACAGTGTTTTCTGTGTAGTGTGTGTGTGTGTTTGTGTGTGTTTGTGTTTGTGCGTATGTGTGCCTATGCATGCAGGCATGCCATGGGAGCTCATGCAGAGATCAGAGAACAACTTACAGGAGTTGGTTTGCTCCACCCATCTCATGAGTCCCTGGGATTGAAATCATCCAGCTTGACAGTGGTCACTTTTACATGCCGATGTATCTCTGGACCCTCATCCTTTTAATAGTAAATAATTGACACTATTTTTCATGGCACTGCTTTACTTGGATCATGTACATTTTCATTCAGTTCTAAGTGTTGCTTTTTTCTTTAAGCCTTTCTCATTGACTAATGTGTGGGTTATAAAGAATATTACTATATTTTCAAGACTTGGGAATTTGGTTTGGTATCTTTTATTATTAATTTCAGAGTGTTTTGGCATTAGCATGCTTGATAATCCTTCTGTTAAAATTGAGTTCTTATTGGATTTTGTATTGATTCATTTTTGGTCATTTTAATTACTTTCCTTTCATACTAGTTTTTTAGGCATTACAGTAAAAATGTAACTTAAACAGCCTGCTAGTTCAGAAATTTAACTTTTTTGAGGAGTGGTTTTATTTATCTGTTTATTGTGGTGTTAGGGAAAAAAAACTAAGTTTTAAGAACTTAGGGAAGTGATATAACACTGAATTACATTTCCAGACCTGGAGTAAAATTATTATTAGCAAAGTGCAAAAAACTTATATTTATGCACATATCTTTTCTCAATTATTTGCATTGTTTTAAGCATTTCTTTTAAACACTTTTAGCTCTTCATTCAATGATGTACATTTTCTTTAATCAACAAATCTGAATTTGAAAATTCGCCAGAAGGGGGTTGTATCACATTTACTTCTGTCTTGACCAACATGCTGAACTCATTTCTGAAGCTGCAAGGATCATTTTACTTTCAGTATCATTGTAAGGGAGATGATCTTACTCATTCTTCACTAGAGCACTGACAGCAACAAATAGTATCACATCAACATTTTCTAATAGATAATATTTCTTTCATTTTGAATTTATTTTACACTTTCACCTCTAGCTTCTGTAGTACCCAATGAAAATCTCTGATTGGAATTGATATACCACTATAAGAAAACTATCAAGTTTCTTGAGACACAGCTGATAATTTTTCTTTTTATTTAATTTCCAGAAATTGAAAAGTGATGTTTCTCAGCTTAAAATATTTTTTTTATTTTTTTTGAGTGTAGCATATTTTTCAAATAGTCCTGCTAAAACAGTTATCTTCCGACTTTTAAACCTTCATAATACAAATTGTACCTGTTCTTTCATTTTCCATACACCCTTAAGTCTCCATTGTTTTAGTCAGTCTAGTCTCTGTTTTTATTCTGATTCAGTAAAACTATTGATTTGTCTTTAAATTGTCTTTAAGTTGTAATTCCATTCACTTAATTCTGTCTGGTTATTTTAAATTCTAGGTACATCACTTTAATCTATTTTGTAATTTCCACTTGGCATGATTTTCTCTTTTTCTATTTGTTTCAAGATGATAGATGATTTTTACTTGCTTATTGGAACATTCTTTTGATTGCTGTTGTTAAATCCATCAGACATTTCCAGCATCCGATTCTTCTTGTTGTTGGTAAGTATTGATTTTCTTTTCAATTTCAAGTTGTGATTTCACCAATCCTTAGTATTGCAAATTTCAATTGTATACTAGTTATTTTGAGTATTATTATTCTGAGGCTAGTAATTCTATCAATCTTCATTTTTATTGGACAATTACCCATTAAGTCTACAGGATGAGAGCTTATGTATGGTTCTCATATTAGCCAACAAATACATTAAGCAGAAGTGCACTGCACTGCTAACTGATAGCAGACAGTTGGTATGTTACTTCAAAATCTATTCTTTCTCTTATGGATACAATCCTGTTAATTGTGGGACAAGAGTTCATACTATTTGTTTGTGTTTGTGTTTGTCAGGCTAGTCTCTGGTCCCAGCTGAAGTTTTTTAGTACTTCTCAGCCTTTCTAATCCTGTGACCCTATACTGTAATTCCTCGTGTTGTGGTGACCCAAAACCATAAAATTATTGTCATTGCTACCTCATAACTATAACTTTGATATAAGCTCAAATAAACTCTCTTCCCCATGTTATTTCTGGTTATGGTACTTTCTCACAAAAACGAAAGTAACTAGTTCATCCACTATGTCCTTCCCAGAGCCCTTGTGTCTTTCCACTACCAGTATTTCCATTCCACTTTCAGTTCACATATATAGTATTGCTTTTTTCCTTCTCTCCTTCCCCTCACATCCTCTCTTTCATCTCATGATGTACTCCCATATTCAGTTCACCAAAATACATAAATATAAATATTAGAAGTTAAGATCCATATATAAGAGACAAGGTCAGGTATTTCTATTTTTTTTTTTAGTCTGGGTCACCATATTTAAGGCATTATTTTATGGTTTCTTCTATTTTTTAGCAAATTTTATTTTTATGGCTGAATTAATTTCCACCATATATATACATATATTATATATATGTTATATATATATATATATATACATATACACACATATACAGCATTTTCATTATCCATTTGTTTGTCAACAGTGCTGTGTGCCATTTCCTAGGCAGACATGAAGACACATCTCTTTAGCCGA
Organism: Neotoma lepida; assembly: GCA_001675575.1. Classification (NCBI taxonomy): domain Eukaryota; kingdom Metazoa; phylum Chordata; class Mammalia; order Rodentia; family Cricetidae; genus Neotoma; species Neotoma lepida. Next base: position 163,444 of record LZPO01075873.1, read on the forward strand.
GATAGAGAACCAGCAATAGGGTCAAGTAACATTTAAATCAAAGTCCATCTTACCTAAGCCATTGAGTTTATTTGGGTTTTTCACTTGAGGATGAGTGAGAGGTTAATTTCAGGATCTTGACTATCTAAAAGACAACTATGTCATCAAAGTTCCATGTTAGTGTAGGTGAAGACATATTAAGGCTACATCCTTGCAGGTTGTGTCATGACCTGCAGATAGCTTAGCTCACTGGGGACTTGCCTCTCCTTGTCCCCAGCAATTGTTTACTGCTACTTTAACTTTGAATAGGCATATTCTGAGTTTTATAAATTTTAGGTTTCATGGTATTATTTACCTACTGATTCTGATTAGTCTTCTTTGTTCCTTTCAATTTGGAGGAAACTGAATAATTCTTGGGTTTTTGTCTGTGTTTTCCTTTCTTACTACTGGCACTTCTATTATGTTTGATGAGCTCTGGAGGAAGTGACATATATATATATATATATATATATGTAATTGAAACTATATGTCATACCAATGGTAAGCTGTTTTCAGGAGCTTCACCAGAAGTTATGAGAGTCTGTAGTACCACACTGAAAACAAAAGTTTCCTTCCATGATTGAAAGAGGCTGACAGAAATAGTTATCTATGGGTATATGCATAAATTTTAGAATGTGTTTTCAACAGGCACATCACATCCATTTAACAAAACAATGAGAGTGGTCTCACTACTGGGGCCTGTGACTGACTGCCCCAGTCATGGACTTTTCTCTTTAATTGACTCACGAATAATGTGAAAACTTCTATGTGTGGCATGAGCCTTCAATCAATTAGAAAATTGTTGATTGTATGAAAACAGTCATCCAGCTACTGCCACAGCAGGAAAATCTTGCCTGAAATTTCAATAACACGCCTGTAATATCTATAAGTGAAGAAGACTGTTGGTGGCAATTCTCCTCATGCAGCACATATGGTGCCTTCTAGAGCCTTAAGAGGTAGGCACGTGGTAGAATGCCTCCAGTTAAGCCCAGTCTGATTTCTCCACGTTCCTCATCCAAAGTATGCAATGGCTTCAGCAATAGAAATTTACCATCTAGTTCTAGCATGCAACCGATTAGTGACAATAGTCTTGATTATTTGAGGAGCTTGGAGGCTCATACAGGTGAGTTAATATTTGTGTCCTCACCAACAAACATAATCCCAATATATTGTGATTTCTAATTCTACACAGGACAAGTTGACTAATATATATTTTCCATTGTGGCATCCATATGATGATGCCTAACTTGGAAGAAGGCCTTATATGACTGGACAGCATGAGATACCCAAAAATTTTAGAGGAATGTCAGAGGCTTTAGTTACTTTCCATTTAATGACCAGACATGGCATGAACCCAGTGAGAGCATTTTAGTGGAAACTGACAGCAAATGACTTGTATTATGATTAGGGCATCATGATTTCTAGGAGTATTTAATATGCTGTAGGCTCCTAGTGGTTTGTTTTAGCCAGTCTATCATCAAGGGTTGATCTCTTGTATTCCCCCAGGTTATATAGTTTTTGTCTTAAAGAGGGTTATGTAGTTATATTATTTAGTTTTTCTTCTTCCATACACCCCAGACAGCTCCCATCTACCCATGTCTCCCAATGTCACAAGCCACACTTTAGAGGGATGTTTTGCTGACTATTTAAAAGATTTTCCTAGTTCTATCATTTAAATTTCTTTGAGTAATTAAGTCTAACATCTGAATGATGAATTGTGCATTTTCCTTTCTTCTCTATTAAAGATTGAACCTGAGGGTGATGAGGACGTTGTTCTGTATGCTGTGAATATGTGTTGCTCTGATTGGTTGATAAATAAAGCTGTTTGGCCAATGATGAGGCAGAATAAGGTTAGGCAGGACATTCTAACTAGAGAGAGGAAGAAGAAAGCAGAGCTGAGTAGACGCCACTCACCGTCCAGAGAGCAGCATGTAATGGCACACAGGTACGCGTGGCGACAGATTTATAGAAATGGGTTAATTTAAGATGTAAGAGCTAGCTAGCGAGAAGCCTGCCACGGATATAGTTTAAAAATAATATAAGCCTCTATGTGTTTACTTGGGTCTGAGCGGCTGCGTTAGGCGGGCGGGATCAGACAAAACTTTCACCTACTGTCTTCAATCACTTCTACTATGCTTTCTTCTTCATTGCCCATTGTGTAGGTCTTAAAGCTTAATAAATATTCCATCCTATAAGCTCTACTCTCCATCTTTTAACCATATTCATGGTATTCTATAGACATATAGGGGGCCTTGCTTATGAAAGAGGTGCACCACTCCATACCACAGAGAAGAAGATGACTACTCTTGGATTATTGCAATGTATATTACATTCTCTGACATTTCATTGTTGATTATAGGACCTACTACCCTTCTCATGAAACATTCAACCACCACTACAACCAGGAGGACAGTATTCCACAACATAAGGGGTAAAAGTAGTTTTATAAAGACTGCCACTGCAAATGCTTCACCGTCCAATAGGATCAGCCTCAGTTGCATATTCCTAAACTCATTAAAGAGTCATGCAATCCTTTCTACCCAATTCATCTTTCTTTCTGTTTTTCTTTATCTCTCACTCACTCTGTCTCTGTCTCTGTCTCTGTCTCTCTGTCTCTCTGTCTCTCCCTATCTCTCTCTGTGTTGTGTGATTTCTCCTGGAGAGAGATGAACAAAAGTCTATTCATTCCAGTCATTGGACCAAATATCAAAGTAATAGTTTCAATAAAGTTCAACTTGCTGAACCCATTAGCTTATTGAGGTTAATTGCATGAGTATGGTGGAGGGCTTACCTGCAGGAGCATGAGTGTCTCAAAAGCAGCAGCATCACTGAAAATCTCATCTCAGCATGGATGACAATTTATGAAATATACATCCCTGGAGATCTCTGAATTACTCACAAGCAGCTCAGAAACCTGGGGTAACTCCCTTATTCTCAGCAACTATGTACTCCTTGTATAACCTTGGGGAGGGGTTCTTGCAAAGCTAGTAAGTTCCAGCTTTTCTAGACATTTGAGGTATTGTATATTCTATGATTTTGTTAAACTCCTTTTTCCCTGAAGGAGTATTGTTTCAATTCAGAGGAAATTTTCACACAACAGATGGACATCCAGGTGGATTCAATTTCCTTGCTGTTGTGCATAGATTTAATGTTTTCATGATACTTATTATCAGCAAGTTTACATCTGAAAAGACAATCAGAATATTACATTTGATGTATGTAATATTGGTGAACCATTGCATTAATTGTTCAGTCTTGTAATTAGCTTCTCAGTAAATATTAAAAATGTGCTTGCTGGTAAAAAAATTACAAGAAAATATGAAGGCAAGCTTATTTTACCAATTTAATTTAATTGAGCCAGTATGTGATAAAATTTCCATTTTATCAACTTTTAGGCAAGATTTTACTTTGCCATGAGGCATTTAAAGTTTTACCTTATCATTTGTTGAATATCTTCATAAGTAGGCCAGAAAAATTGGAGTTCTACTGGAGTATTTTATAACCTTCTAATACTCAAATAATGATTGTAAAAGTAGAAATATACATTTTACAACCATGCATCTCTTTCAAAACATTTCTCCATATGTGATATATACATAAATTGATCCCTGCCATAATTATTTGCCAAAGGTTAGTCTTGATTACACAATATATATATTTTTTTCTTTTTAGAGGCAGTAAATGGCTATATTCCTGACATAGCTAAATCTAGAATTTAAAATATGGTAGTAATTTAAACTGTCTGGAAATCTTTATTAAATTGATTAGAGTTCACCAGCATAGTACTATTATAATAATGCCCTGGGATTATTTAAAGCAGATTTGTGTTACATGTAAAACAAATTTTCCCACAAGGATTTTAAGAATATTAATCATGTTCTTCAGACTTTTGCAAAAAGGAGGATAGAATGTGTCATAGTTAAGGGATATGTAAACTTTGTTACAGAGATTTTATAGCTTTGAAGCCTTTTTTTCCCTAGTACATCAAATTTGAGTGAGTTAAACCTTTTTGAAAAAACCTAGAAATCTCAATAAGCAAATGCCAGTTCCCCTTCCATGCTTTCATTTAAAATGTTACAAACAGAAGTTATTCAGACCTATGCTAAAGAAGCAAGAAAGACTTTATTCTGGTTTATTGTAATAGGGACAAGACTTTTGCAATATGGAAGAAAATTTAACTCAAGTTCAAATATAGACACATCCATCACAAGGCAGTTGTGGATTTATAACTAAGAATTTTGTTGTCATGGAAGGAGTATTTATAGATGTCTTTTAAGAAGACAGTTTTTTTCTTTGATTTTGCATTCACTCAATGATGTATTCACACCCAGAGCAAGCCATTTTGCTATAATTCCACAGCTGTCTTGTAACAGATTTTTCTAGAATAAACATATATTATTTTTTAAAAAGTTATGCTAAGGCTGGACAAAGACCAAAGTTGAAACTTAATCTAAAAGAAAACTGGAAGACACCTATCTAAATTTTTGTAAAGGAGAATTTGATAACAAAGGAGAGAAAGACGCTATCGAAACACAACCTGGACAATATCAGGGATGTACATATTCATAGGTTGAAGTTTTGAATGAACAGGTGTTTTTTTAATGATACGTTCATACAGTCCTATTTGCATCCCTAATTTTATTGCTATTCATTGTTTAGACACAAGTATGAAAACTATAAGCCCAGCATATGCAAAAGAGCTAGCTCTGCTTCACATTAGGACCTTCCTTCTGTGTACTGCTAACCATGATTAGTTGAAGTTGCTCAAGGCTGTAGACAAGGTTTGGTGATTGTGCCACCCTCTAAGAAAAATGGTATTTGCAGAGCAACTTTTTTATAAGAAATATTGAAATAAGTAAGAAAATGTCGTAGCACCTTGGCCAGGTTGTTTTTCTTGTTTTCATCTAGACCCCTGAGAAGGGGTCATGATTAGAGAAGAATATGTAAATATCAGGTACTCGACATTCAGTGGCATCATACATCAAATTCAAATGGCAGGCAACAGTCCCAGTTGTTAGGAAAGTGTGTGATGTATCTCATTATGAGATTACTGGTAAAAATAGTGTGTTACTGTGAGGACCCCAGAGACCTGGCAACACAACTGGTACTTTTTTGGAATGGGAAGCAAAGCACATCAAGCAGACATTTGGGAATCTAGAAAGCAGATGGTGTTGTGTATGCAAAACAAATGACAAGAAATGTATTAATTTATGGACACTCCACAAATTAAATATCATTTAAAAAGAATGCTAGAGTAGGCCTGTGCCCAGAGAGCACCATGTGTTTCCCTGAAGGGAAGCAAAGAGCACATAGAAGCTGCCTAGGCACAGTTAGGAGAGAGGAACAGAATGTGAACAGATGAGGGCATCTTGTCATGGTCATGGATTTTACACAAAGGAGAGTAAAATAATATCTAGCTGCTGTCTGGCTTTTCAGAAACTTTTCAATGTATGCGAATCTCAAAGTCAGTTTAGAGTTGAAAATTCAGCTTTTAAATTGAAATCTGGGTTCTTGTCAAGAAGAACACACCCATATTTTGAGTGTAGTGTTATCTCTCTTTATATAAGTTGGAGATAGCAGTGAGATGGGGGAAATTTACTTCACAAAACAAAGCATAATAAATGAAAGCTTCCCTGTCTACATCTGTGCCTCAGTGATATTCTGAAGTGGTGGGTTCCATTCCATCAGAATAGAAGAAAATATTTATAATGTTTCAAATGCTACTTAGTAAGTAGACAGAATGCAACAAATTTATTTATATTCCTTTTTTCTCAGTTAAGTGATTTGCTGGAGTGGTATAAAAGCCTTTCACTAGCCTATTTTTTAATTAACAAATTTTCTCCAAAGAACTGCTAGTGATTCATTAAGGAATAAATTTACCAAATTAATCTATAACAGTTTTCCAATCATCAAAGATAAGTAAAAGATGACTTTTAAAAGAATATAAATTATTTCATTTCATTTTTATACTAAAATTACATACCATATCAAATCTACTTCAATTTGTTTGATATGGAAATGGCTAATTTTGTTCATAAAAATGTTTCTTTTTGATTATGTAAAGCTAAATTAAAACTTAAACCTTTAAAAGAAAACATCAGTTTTTCATTTCAACTTATGTAATTTTAGTTCTGTTATCCAGAAAGATTAGAATATGAAAGTAAATTTGTGGGCAATAACAACCGAACACGGAATCTTGTATTGACTGTTACCAAATGTCTTATATCTCTCCATGCAGTGTGTTATCATTTGAATGACAGAATCAAAGTTAAAACTGCTTATAACAAAGATGCATGAAATATGGAAATTTTTGTTGGTAGTTTTCATATCCAAAATGTTATCTGGTATCCACTTAGGCATAAACAAGATGAATTCTGCCAGCACACAAAAAAAGAGCCAGAAAACACCACTGCGTGCCCCCAACACTCTATTTCTCTGATCTTGATGTGCAAAACTTTTTGAACAAATATAATTGAAAGTCATTTGGCAAAAGAAAGGTAGCTACTTCATATTTTTTCTTATGAATATTTACTTATCTAGACCAAGTAAATTCTGATAACTATTTAACAGCCATGAGGATGAATCTTAAAAAAACAACATTCTATTTAAAGGCAAAGGTATTATATTCACATTGATCAGTTGAAAAACTTAATCCTGCTTTTTATATTTTCATGATACTTAACTCTGAATAAATAAAACTCCTGGTTTAAGAAGTCAGAGTGATTATTTAGTCATTCATTTAAGACAGATTGTTACTGTACCCAAATCAACAGATAAAACATTGATTATGTATTTAAGATTTAAATATACTTATGTGTGTAACCATAGTTTTATTCTTGGGGTCAGACTACATTTAAACTAACACCTACACTTATTTTCATTGTCAATCATAAGTGGAGTTTCTATCTGTAAATTAATATAAGCTTTTCTCTAATTATATGCATATTTTCAAATACTAAATCCTCCATATGCATATTTTCAAATACATTCCCCCAAATGGGAAAAACTATACTTATCCCGTGAACATTATAGTTATCAAAATGCCCCAAATTGTTACTGGAATTAAGGAATAGACTGACATCATTGCAAAGGAAACAGAAAGCAACAGCAACTTTGTGATTTTGTATTTGGCCAGGAGCTTGGGGGCACATAGATGAGAAGCAGACAGAAGCAGTCAGGGTTGCCTGTAGCAATTGTTATGTTATAAATGGGATCTGATGTCTTGCTTGCTGTGAGTAGTGAATCATTTGTAAAACTAAAATAAATATATGGGCATAATATACTTTATATAAATCCTATGAGTGGAATTTCAAGAAAAAATAAGTCTTACAAGAGAAGCAGATTCATAAATTAGCAATTTTGACACATGATTCCTTGTAGTGTTATAAACCTTGCTAGGATATCTGAACTTTTACTGTAAAAATATTATTCAATGATATTTTCTGGTGTTTTCCATAACTTAATTATTTCCTATATGGCATGCTTCTCTCTAAATATTTTAACAGTGGGAATATGAAGAGAAATTGTATATGTTGCTATGGTGCATGCTGTAATAAAATAAAAAAAGTGATGTAAAATATGAATTAGTAAAAAGAACAATGTAATTAATTTCTAAACAAGAATAATAATAATAAACAAGATAAAATATTCACATCATTTTATCAGAGACAATTGTATCTGATCCATAGGTACTCTAATGATTAACTTGAAGGTACTTATTCCCGTATTCTTAACCTGTCAATCAATATCAGTGAAAAGTAAAATTTTCAGCCTTAAATATTTGACATGAAATGAATATTACAACTGTCAAGAAACAATGTGTGCTTTGCATATTTTAACATTTCAATAATCAAATTAAAATGCTAACTATGTTGTTATGTACTTTTTAATTGTGAACAATTTCTTGTTTAATATTTATTTTGTGTTATTAAAACTAGAAAGAGGGGACGTTATTATAACTCTAGCAAGCAGGTTCTTTTACATGTTATTAAATTCATAATTTTATAATAGTCCATGATCTTTTGTTAATAATAAATCATACATTAATTAATGCATCATTTGCAATGAAAAACAAATTGGAAACATCCAAAGTTGTGCCATCCTAGAAAAGTGGTTCATTGCCTATTATTGGGATTACTTATTTACTAACATATAAGCCAAATATTATGGAAAGTACATACTAAATCAAGATTTTGAAAATTCTCAAGAATTCTCAGAAATTCTGCTTTCACTTTTCCAAGATCTATTGGCAACCCTTAAATACTGACTACTCATTTTCCTATTTTGTGCCTGACCTTTAATGCTTTACTCTCTTAACTAACAAACTAATGATCAGTGAAATGCTCTAAATTTTTTTTATTGTATTTTCCCCAACTTTGTGACATATATTATGTTTGTAGTTAGCATAATATGGTCAAATTTACAGTTAAAATGAAAAGGAACATCTATTGAATGCCAAGCATTTTTCATGTGTACTTCTAGTAGCTGCCACTAAAAACAGTTCTAGATACTACTATCGACACGTACAGATAGGGAGACTTGCATACAGACATTGAGGGTAAAGCCCAGGACAATTTAAGTTGTAAGAAATGATTAAATCCAATAATAGTAGTCAACTAACCTTTAAGTGCAGTTTGTAAAAGCCTTACAAACATAACAACGACTTGAGCATGGTGATTTTAGAAACTAAGTTTGTAAGTTGAAAAACCCTTCTATTTTGTGAGTTACAGCATGATGGCATTTTGTCACTGTGCCAAGACTAATGCAGATAGTTTATTTCATTTTTATTATTGCTATCAGATCCAACTACTCTACACACTTAATGATTTTTCGAATTATCACCATAACTTTCCAAATATAAAATACGTTGATGTCTCTGAGAGGGGAAGAAGCCTGTTTTTTAAGGCCACGGATGCAATAAGACTTCACTTAACAAAAGATGCAAATTGTATTGCACATTCCAAAAATTATTGTAGAGAATGATAGAAAGTCAACTTAAAAGGACCTATCACTTCTAACATCTTGTTTGAGAGTAGATGTAAATAAAAATAAAAGATAATGAGTCATATGGTGAAGGCTCAGTGAACAAAGTTGAGAATCGACAGGAAAATTGAACCAAGAAAATTAGACTGTAAGGACACTCAAACTAGCATTTTGCATGTTCTGAAGTATCTATGAATTTCCTGCACCTGGCACAAATCTCTTTATAATTACTAGTAGAAGACCTTTGGGCCACTTGGACTTATGACACATTCTGGTAATCTATTACAACATGAAGTAGGCAAGAGGATAAGGTGTTAACAGCCTTCAGATAAATTTATCCTGAGAAATGTATGAGCCTGAATCCAGTGAAAGAAGAGGAAATAAACTGAGAATGTACGTAACGTGTGCTACTCAAAGAAAACTGCTGTTATCCAGGAGACGTGTTTCTATAAGTTATTTTCTCAGAAATTTATGCCATCTGAACTCTCTGGAGTGTGCCAAGAAGTGGGTCTGTGCATATAAATCACACTTGAAGACTTAAAGAAATATTCAGCTAGAGAAGGTAAAAAGACAGGAAAATTAGAAAAGTGGGGGAAGGAAGAAATTCTAAGACTTATTTAATTTTGTTGCAACCACCTGTGTAAAAAAAAAATCAATGAAGTCAAAGATAAAACATGGATAAATGCAAAGATTCTCCCTTCATGCTTCACCCTTCCTTATTATTTTTGCAATCTACACAAAGATAATTAATATTCTCACTCAAATAATAACTACATCCTTTTTTATTTTTAATTTTCTAGAGTATCTTTTTTGACAATTCCATGCATGTCTACAATGTATCTTTGTCAAATCCACCATTAATTTCCCATCCACTCACCTCAGCCCCTCCAAAATGAGTTTATATCCAATCTTTATGACCCCTCCTTTGGTTTTTGCTGTTGTTTAGGTTAGTTTTTTGTTACTAACCGAATCCAAAATATGCTGTGTCTTAAATGTTAACTGGTCTTCTTTGCTTGATAGTGTGTAGGTCTTGTGTAGGTACTCATAGTTTCTGTGAGTTCATGAATGCAATGGTCATGCCATATCCTGAAAACAGTATTTAAGAGGACACCTCCTTCATTCCCGAGCTTTTACATTCTTTTTGCCCCTTCTTCCATGATGTTTCTCAAACATTGGGAGTAGGAGCTTGATGTAAATGTTAGAGCTGAACATTGATTAATCAATTATTCTTAGTTTTTCAGGATTTATTATTATATTAAATTATGTGCATATGTGTTTCTAAGTGTTGATAGGTGCCAGTGAGTGCAGGGGTCTATGGAGGTCAGAAGAAGGTGAGGTATTTCCCAGAGATGGACTTAGAGGAGCTCTGAGAGCTGAACCTGGGTTTCCTGCAAGAGCAGTGTGTGCTTTTAATGTCCTGAGCCATCTATCCAGCTACAACATTCACTTATTCTCATCATTTTGGCTTTTATAAGTCTGTACTTTAACTACTGCCCAGTGTAGAAGAGGCATCTCTGGACCAAGTTGGGAACAACACTAATCTACAGGTATGAAAGTACATATTTAGAAGTAGTTTGACAGCATGTTTATTTAACAAAACAATATTAGTAAGTTCCCCCAATGGCCTGTAACCAAAAAAGCCATAGGTTTTATGTCAGATTTTCAGTAAGAGGTACGAAGTCCCTCCTGGGAAGCAGTACTCAAATCCAATCAGAAAGTGGTTGAATATATCCATAACCTTCATTCCACTCTTGAACCAGTGGGTATATTTTTTTCTGGAATCTCAGTCAGTACTGTAACATTCATGGTCCACTGCTGAGTAATAATGTTGATGACTTTTCTCCTCCAGTGGCCTGTACATCACCTTCTGGCACTATGAAAGATAGCCAGCAGGGAACTTTCCAGCTTGATTTCTATATGGCCTGCCACCAAAGTACATTGTGTATTTGGAAATATCAGTTTTCTTTAGTGTTTTGCAATCTGAAAATACGCTTTGAAACAAAATTTATATAATGTGATTCAGTCATGCAGCATATATATGCTGTGAATATTTTTTACTTTAAGTCATTGTTAAATTTAAACTTCCTGATAAATTAACAAATATTTAAACGTTTAAATTGTTTTATAATATGGTACTGTAGAAATGTAGCATAATTTTTCAGTCCCTATATATACACCAATTTTGAGATATTAGGAATAACAGTGCTGTGAACATTGTTGCACATGATACACATACAGCAACTCTTAGAAATTAATAATCAAAAATTATAAATTTATGATTGCATACTTACTAAGTTAAAGATCTTTTACCAGTAATTTAAGTGTCTATTTTATTTATCTAAGAGAAGTTTTTTTAAAAGATGATACCAATCAGGAAAGGAAGCTGTAGTGGATAGGTATTTGGGCTTCAGCTACGTGGCCAGCACCTCCCCTTTCAAGGGCTATTTAGAAAAAAAGGGGGAGATGTAGTGGATAGGTATTTGAGCTTCAGCTACGTGGCCAGCACCTCCCCTTTTAAGGGTGTGGCAAAACACCTGAGCCCCTTGAAAGGGGAGGTGCTGGCCACGTAGCTGAAGCCCAAATACCTATCCACTACAGGAAGCAGAAAAAAACAGTGAATACAGTAATATAATATGGAATAGAAAAAAAGAAAAAATGTGAAACAAAAAATTGATTCTCCTAACTTATCAACCAAACGTAAAAATGCTTCAATTTATCAAGAAAATTGAGTTAACTTAAAGTACTAAAAGAATAAATTAAAGAGAAAGTTTTACTTTTGACATTTGAGAAATAAAAAGATCGACAGAAAGTTACAGTGATTCTCTTCTATTTCAAATACATTTTATAAAACTGATGTTGCTTCTTGAAACATTTGTTAAGCCTTGTAGTGCATTCATTCAGCTGTGCTACAATTTTTCTTTCTTTCAGGTAATAATTTAAAATTTTCTACTGGTGTTTTGCTTTTAAATAAGAAATGTCCCAACAAGTTTTGGTCACATAGTGCTCTTTTGTCAGGTTGCAGAACATTTGGTACATAGAGCATTTCTGGAGGAAGTAACAATGTTAACTCATTATCTAACCAGATATGTTTACCAAAAAGAAATTCACAAATCCATGTTGTTCATGTGTACAAATGTAACATCTTCAACAAAATACTGGCCAACAATACTCAGTCATATACCATAACTAAGTAATGCCTTTATTTGGAACACATGGTTGATGAAATATCTTTCAGTTACTTATAATGTGTAACAGAAAAGCAAACACATGACCACCTCAAGGGTGTGAAAAAATAATTTGCCACATTAAATATAACATAGTAAAATACTTAATAGCCAGGAAGAGAATATTTAACCTGATGTAAGACACATGATATATTTAAATCTACAATCATATATAATAAGTGTGGTGGTATTTTATCTATGTCCCCCAATAAAATTTATCTGAGGATCAGAGGAACAAGGTCAGCTGCTAGTTTTACAATTAGCACACGCCCTTAATCCTATCACCTAGGAAGGATCTGTCTGGATCTCTGTGAATTTCAGGTCACACTAAGAACAGAATCAAGCGTGGAGACACATGCCTTTAATCCAGCATCAACCATAGAGTTCTGGAGGTCTGTGCAGACAGACAGGAAGTAATGTAGCTTGATGGAGAGGGGAAATGAGTTAGCAGAATGGACAGGCATAAAAAGCTTGCTTAGACAGGAAGTCACTCTCTTTGCTTCACTCTCTTTTGGAAGCATGGGCGTTGGTGAGGTGAGGCTGGTAGCTGTTCCTAATTCCTCTGATCTCTGTCAGTCTTTCACCCCTGTATCTGGCTCCATGTTTTATTTAAGAAGATCATTTAGAAATTTGTCTTACAAATAAGAAAAGACAATGTTATCCTGTAATATAAGAAAATAGTAAGAATAATATCTTACTCTCTCACCACTGTCATTCACTATGGAAATATAGCATTTAAAAATAGAATTTGAACAAAAACAATAAAATTAATGAGATCCATTTGATGCTTGGGGCCCATTTCCAAATTCAAGATTTTGTGGCTAAGTTTACTACAAATTTCTTAGACTTCGGGTTTACTATTATTTTGCTCATGTTTAAGTATTCAATCTCTACTGAAATCCAGTAGCATAACAAAATTTGATTACTATGAAGAGAAGAGTTATATGAAGAAAACAGTAGGACTTACAAAAGTCTTAAGTGTGACACAGTATTCCACCTGTAGTAATATAATTTCTTCAAACAGCATCTATAGTTCCTCATGAAATATTGAAGCACAAATGAATCTGTTCTCTCATATGGACTTCCAGAGAAGTTAATATGAAAGTTCCTGGTGGTCAATTTGATGTAATTAGGAATCATGTAGGTGTGCCTTGGGATGTTGCTTGGAGAAAGGATTAACTAAGAAGACATGCCCTTCAAATGCATGATGTATTGTACATTCCAACATGTATCCCAGGGATGAGAGACCAGAGGACAAAGTAGGGTGTATACATCTTCCTTTGTTTTTCTTCTAACTTGCTGCTAAGGTAGTCTGCTGCCATTGGTGTCCAGATTCTTCCACCTTCCAGGGTGGCATCAATCTGAACAACTCTGCATTAATTTTTCTAGTCTTTTACCAATACATTTTGACTGTTGAGACACCCAAGTTCATATGCTGAGAAAATTCCAGACTGTCCACCTCAACAACACTCAGACAGCCATTGTTGGACTACCCACCTCCTAGTGTATAAGCCAGTACAACAAATTCATATATATAATTATATTGTTTTTTTTCCTTCTAGCTGGCCTAATAGAGGCAGCCTGACCCTATTATGAGAACTCTTGCCCTGATTTTTATTCCAAACTAACAGGATGTTAGGTTACCTAGTAAATAGCCTTGAGTAGAATGGCTAACCAGGATAAGCTCCCCAGCCTCCCCACCCCACATACACATATCAAGGAAAAAGTACACAGGCATTATTTAGTTCTAGGAGATATTTAATGAAATAA
>LZPO01075873.1:192010-203921 GCA_001675575.1 Neotoma lepida
CATTTTTACTATGTTAATCCTACCTACCTATTCATGAGCATGGGAGATCTTTCCATTTTCTGATATCTTCTTCAATTTCTTTCTTCAGAGACTTAAAGTTCTTATCATACAGGTCCTTCACTTGTTTAGTTAGTGTTACTCCGAGGTATTTTATATTATTTGTGGCTATTGNAAAGGGTGATGTTTCTCTAATTTCTTATCAAGTCTTAATGTGACTATAAAGTCTTAATGTGACTGCATAAACATGAGCTGAACAAGGGCAACAGCAATAGTTATACTAACATGGACAAGGGACAGCTCGCAATGCCTCAACCCTATACAATTAGCTATAGGCAAACAAGGAAATCTGAGCAGAGGAGAGGTGGTCCTCTGTAGGGAAGAGCATACCAGCTGGTTTTACAGTGCCAAAAGTTAACCCTGAAAACATAGCCACAAGTAACATTGTTTGGGCCGAAGGGGTTATATTTAGGAATATATAGGTGTATAAATACACAAGTATGCATATAATAACAATTAGTGTAAAAAGAGATAATGTATTTGGAGGAGACCAAGGAGGGGTTTTGAGAGGGTTTAGAGAGAAAATGGAATGGAGAAATGTTATAATAATAATCTCAAAAATAAAATTAAAATGAAGAAAAAATAAAAAGTAGCAAGTGTTCTTAACTTCTGAGTCATCCCTCCAGCCCTCTAATATAAAACTTCTTGACAATCATTTCTATTGCAGGTGCTATAATTGCACATCTTTCAGATTTTACCCTACTATCTATTCATTATACTCTTTTTAAAGCATCTGTGAGACAATCATCAATATACTTTACTCACCTGTTTCATTTTTTTTTCTTCATGCCCTGTATGTTGTATTCAAGTCATGATAAAATCATTGGTCATTTCTCTTTTTTTCCATTGGTCATTTCTATTCAAGAGATATTAAAATCACATCATGTTTCTACTGGCCAGTTTTCCTTTTTTTTCTCTATTCATACAGATGATTATATGCTCTTCAATTCTTACTTACTCTTAGTTGAAGCTCAGCTGGCATTTTCTAAAATTCAACTTTCTAAAATATGCTCTAAAAGTATTGTGTACTATGATTATTAACAAAATAAGAATCCAAAGGAAGATAGTTTTTCTAGGTCATGTAGTACATAAGAAACTAGATGCATAATTTCTTCATTAATACATCTAAATGTATAATGCTTCCCTCCCAACTTAAATAGATTTGCTCTCTTAAAACTTAAAAGTTAATGCTAGGGATTTTAAAACATTGGTATTCAGAAAGGGACAATTAGTATAGGGGCATCTTTTATTATTTCTTATGTAAAGGTCCTGAATCACAAATCTAAGGGTAATATTTGAATTATGAATTTGAGGTTAATTTGGGTATTAAATAATTCCTGTAGTTTTAAAGTTTTTCTTTTACATTTTTTTATGTATGTGAGAAGTCTAATCTGCATGTGTGTATGTACACTATGTGCATGCATGGTACCTCTGAAATTCAGAAGACAGCATTGGATCTCCAAGTGCTAGAGCAAAATATGGTTTTGAGTTTCCATATAGACACTGACATCAGTACCTGGGTCCCCTATAAGAGTAACAAATGCTCTCAGACATTGAATCATCATCTCTTGAGCACTAGTTTCTGGAATTCTAAAGAAGTTTGACTACTACAGGGAAGTTAAACTTCCTTCTGACCTGTGGGAAAAAAATTCTTTCTCTGAGGAGGAGCTACTTACTATATTTTGTGCTGTGAATCCCATTTGGTATTCTGATGCAACAAATGGATTTATTATTAGACAATCACTTTAACTGCATACAATCACTTATATTCAATTAAAAATGAAATAAATTTTGCAAAAATACAGTTACACAAAAAGTTCTTAAAATATGTGATGCAACTCTGTCAATACATTAAAAGAACAAGATCTACCATATAGCATTATTTGGAAGCTGTGATGAATGTAAATTATGGTTCATATTCTTTTTTTTTTGTGGGAACACACAGAAAGTATTTTATTAGCTTCCAGATGGAGAAAGGGTAGAGTAAAAAACCAATTCAATAGAAATCCATGACTCTCCTCAGGGAGCCCACCATGGCATTCTGTACTCTCCGGGCCTCAGCAAGTACTGCCACCTCTGATAGTTGGCCATCTGATAGAGGACCTAGCAGCCCTCCAGCACATTAAGGGAGTAGATCTTGTTGAAGTGGAATTGGTCCTGGAGAGAGGGGCAGTCCTCAGTGAACTCCATCATCTGGCCTCTGTAGTCTTTCCTCTCATACAGTCTGATCCTGTGAGAGCCGGCGTCAGGGGATGAGGTGGCAGGAGCGGAGGGAGTCTCTGAAGCCCATCCACTGCTGGTAGTCAGGGTAGTCCCCACGCCTCAGGAAGCACTGGCAGCCTGCAAAGTTGGGCTGCTCATAGAGCATCCAGCAGCCACTGTCCACGCACACAGAGTTGCAGCGGCTGAAGTAGGGCTGCAGGTTGGAGTGGTCGCTGCTGCACTCATAGTGGCAGCCCTGGAAGCCGCGGTCCTCATAGAAGATGATCTTCCCCATGGCTGGTATTGGTGGTTTGGATGGGATGGTGCTGTTGGGTGTATAGGGCTGGGGGCGCGGGTCTATATAGCAGGAGGTCTGCTGAGTTAGCAGGAACAGCACACAAGGGCCCCGCGGGGGGGCAGGGCACTTTCATGTTCTCCTCTTTTCTCTTTGCTGTCATAGCCCAAGAGACTGTTGTGGGTTTTGGTCCTATTCACTCTGGAGTTTTTAGTATTGCTATCACTAGCTGATGCTATTGAGATTGTTTGAAAAAAAAAGTAAATTGGCACATTGTTTATTTAACAATAGAAGCAGGGCTTCAGCCATTTCATAGATAAACCACACTCTTCTTTGTACAGTTGGACTTGGGCTCGGCAGTTATCTTCCACTCTGGTGCTCTTTCTGCCCTGTCAAACTTCTCCAAGCCAATAAACCCCTGTGAAGTCTTCCTAGAGTTCCCGATTCTAGACATGTATCCCTTCCTTTCCTGCAGCATCCCAGCCCTGGCTCCTCTAAGCCATTTCTTTTGTGTCAAAGTTCTGTTTTACCCCTGTCTACCACAGAATAAAGGCATCTCCCAGACCCTGCCAGAGCTGTGTACCTTGGGAGTTGGTTTTCTAATTTCTATCAATCTATATTTCAAGAAGATGTTTTTAAGGAATTACAACAAAGAAACACAATGCACAGGTTTCCCGCTATGTTCAACGTGTGAGCATTGAGTCTTATATAGCCTTGTCACTTATGGAACTTTGTGCCAGAATTTTAAACAGATCACCTTCTATGAGGACTGCGGCTTCCAGGGCCGCCACTATGAGTGCAGCAGCGACCACTCTAACAACAGAGCCACATTTTGGCCCAACCATTAGCTTTTATGCTCTATGAGAAGTCTGGGGTGTTACCCTTGTTTGTTCAGTCCCAGGCTGAAATAAAGCCTTCTCATTGATCAAGAAAAATCTCCTTTTTTGGGCCCTGCAGATGCATTCTAAATATAATTTTATATCAACAAAGGCTTCATATTCTTTTATCCAAGAAGAAAAAAATGTTATATGAAAATATGTGTGATTTTTATTGGTGAGAGATTACTGCTAGAATAAACAATTGGGGTGATGTTCAAGTTCATGTTAATGAAGAAATAGAACTTTTTTCCATTCAACTCTGCATACCTATATTAAAGTGACTTCTAAAGGTGTCCCAGAAAAAGAACTCAATCATGTCTCTGCTGCTGAAAGCATTAGTCTCCCCAAGAGAAAGGAGATGAATCTAAGCTCAATGCATTGCTTTTAATTGCTTTCATAGACGATGATCTGTAGAGAAATGAAAAAGGACACTATGACACAACTGTTGTGAGAGAATGTCTCTGACTTTCAATATAGTATCAATTTGATTTCCTTGAGGATATGAAGGATATACTAAGCGGGAAACCTTTGCATTAGAAATGAGAGGTAATCAAATTCTTAATCAACCCAACTTCCTTCTTTCCCAGAAACAGAAATTATACCCAAGGATACAAACACCAGGGAGCTGTCACAAAATTCTATATTCAATTTTCAGAATAAACATTCTAATTTCTATCAATCTATATTTCAAGATGTTTTTAAAGAATTACAACAAAGAAACACAACGAAGTTTGCATTCCTTTTTCCCAGAGAAACACTAACAGAAATTGAAAAATATTACTTAATATCTATATAATGTTTCTAATTACCAAATATTATTATCTCCCTCAGTTTCCAAATAGGCTACCCTGGATACTATTATCAGATTACACATTGCCTAATGAAGCCAGTAAGTAACAGAAGGTTTGCATAGTGATTTTATGACTTCAGTGAATATCTAAATTTATGAAAGATTCATTTAAATTCTCCTTGGGAGAGATTTATAAGAACATTAACTGATTTATTATAGTTAATAGAGTTCTGATGACATACAACAAAAGAATTAATGACACCAGTTAGACTTTGAAAAATTTTTTTGCAAAGTTTATATTCATGTTGACATAATTTATTTAGAAAAGAATTAGGAGTAAAGACATAATAAAACTTGATTTTATTGATACAGTTTCTCAACTTATATCCCAGACTGTCTTTACACTGGCTATCCTCCTGCCTAAGGCACTGACGGCTGAGACTACAGGTTTATACAATCATATCCAGGCAAACACTTTATAAATATATATCAAACTTTTAAAATAATTTTAATATATAATTGACTTGTGTGGTAATAGATTCCATATTTCATTGCATTTATGAAACTCAAAATAAAGATGAGACAACTCTAAAAAGACAGTTTTCTCATATATTAACTTTCACAAAATTGTTTTAACTCCAGAGTTTCCACTCTAAAATCAGTATCAAGCAGAGTTTATTCACCTCTTTGAAAGTGCCGACTTTTCTGTCTGAATTGCAAATTAGCTGAGTTTCTTCAAGTTTTCCAGATAGCTTTTGACATAGTTTCATTTTGTCTTGACCTTATATCACTAATGATTTATGTAGGATTAGCTCCCTATCAAGTAGCTTTTTGTAGCTGTTTTTTGTAAAGTATATTTCAAAGGTGTCAATATGTGTAATGCTAAAATATGTACCGTGATGGATAGTAGAAACTTAAACCTATGGGAAAGTTATCTAAGTTTATTATTAAAAAATCTCTGAATTCAATATGGTAATAAGTTTTTCCTTTAAAATGGGATAATATACCTTTCTGTAGTAAACCTCACTAAACTAATAAAAGGTATATACAGATATCACACAGATAAACATTTAAGTCAACAATGAAAACTGAAAGTGTTCTCCCTAAGATGAACAAACTGGCACAATTGTGCATAGGCACCACTTTTCAAAATTTTCCTGAAATTTCTATACAGGACAGTAGCACAAAAGAATTAATTTAAAGGTAGTGTCTGGGAAAGGTAGACAAAATGTATTGTCTTTTCTATCAAAAAGTTAAAGGAGACAAAATTATATTCTGAGTTGCCAAAATCTTTGGATTTTGTGGCCATTTCTTCAGAATTTCCAGACCCAGTTCTTACAACTTGGTGCTAGATGTAGAGTTCTTTCAATTCATGAGGATCTTAGGGATTGATGAAGATTCTGGGAGGTATGTAGTGGCTCTAGATGTGTAAGCACTCTCTGTCTCTGGAACTGACAGAATCCAAAATTAGAAGCAAATAAGTAAAATGGAGTTAAGGGCCCCAAATAAGTGTTACAGCAATCAGTAGATTTATGCATGAAACAAAGTAAGACAATTAAACCAAAAATATTACCTTAATTATTGAAAATTTACAGAGGACATGAATAGGATGTCAGTCATGAGATCACTCCAAAAATGAGAAATAAAAGATTCAGTTAGAGTATAAGAGATCTGCTATGTGGGTGGCTGTGTAGTAACTCCAGGAGGTACCTAAAAAGGGATGAATGAGGATTCCCCCATCTTTTATTCCCCAAAATGTCCATAAAGGTTAATATTCAGGTTTTGGAAATAGAAACAAAAACAAGGAAAAAGAACTGAAATTGTAGCACTGCTTTCGTGGTTGGCATAGCACAAAGGTTTTGTGGGAGGATTGAGAACTGTGTTCCAATGTGAGGCTTAGTATGGACTCCTAGTCTGCCGTTCCATCTTCGACCTGGCAGAAGATGGAGGAAGCAATTTGGGCAGAATATAAGAAATCCCTGTCTGGAAACTAAGGGGTCGATCTGGAGGACAGTTTCACAAGGCATGAGATGGTCCACAGGAACTCTGTTCAGGAGCAACCTAGTTGGCAGTTCATACAGAAATACCAGTAGCCAAGAAGTGCCTCTATCAATGCTTTCCAATAGTTTTAATGATACTAAAGAGAAGGACTGAGCCTCTGATCAAGGTATCACAAATACATGAGAAGGATGGAAAATTAGACTTCTTCTTTGATTAAGGAAAAAGATAAACAATCTGAGACTAATAAGAATAAGATTGCCCCAGATAGTTTTCTGAAACATATGTTCTAGTATTTAGAAGGTAAGAAGTGAACAAAGGGGAAAAGAAACAGCAGATGTAGATTGGATATGTCAGTCATTCATAGAATTAAGTTAATGACAAAAGCCCTCTTAGTCATGTGGAAATATATGATGCTGTTTG
Organism: Neotoma lepida; assembly: GCA_001675575.1. Lineage (NCBI taxonomy): Eukaryota > Metazoa > Chordata > Mammalia > Rodentia > Cricetidae > Neotoma > Neotoma lepida. The sequence continues at coordinate 198,654 of LZPO01075873.1, forward strand.
CTGGAGAAACGGACACTCTTTTCTCTGAAACAATGACAACCAAGTAAACATGGGAAGATAAACCCACCTCTAAATGGGATTCCATTGGTCACTCCCATGCTCCTCTGGTGCCAGGAGTCCCAGTGCCTGATGCTTCAGCTCTATTCCAGTTTCAGGCCCAGCTCCAGGTCCAGCTCTTGTGTGAATTCCTCTTTATCTTCCACGTTCCACTAAGAAAAAGCAAAACCTCAAGAAACTTCAATAAATCATCAATTATGTTCAAATTACTCATTTCAAAATAAAGGAACCATCTGAAATAATGATGCTACTCAGGGAATTTCATCTGGATGGGGTAGCAATAAGTCTTTTCAGCACTCCTCTTTACCTGCCCAGAGGTTCAAAATTTTAAAATGGAACAAAGGCTTCTGACAGAAGATTCATATGAGGTCGGGATAGGTGAACAACTGGATTCATTCCTCGAACCTCACCTCTATATCTGCTCCAAATTGATGTCACTAGTGAGTATTCTCTTTCCCAGTTAAGAAAGGTGGAATGCTAAGTAAGGACACCATGCAGATTTGGGAATGAAGACATACAACCAGATAGGGTATAATGAAGACAGATGAAAATTTTCCTTCAACCAACAATCTATATGACATAATAATAATGAGGTCCATCTACATGTGACATCTTTGAAATTTGGTCATAAGAGAGAATAAAAATCATTACCCAAGTCCTAGAATACAAATAAGCCTCTAATGTACATGAAGGGAAAGAAAGGATTACAAAGTTCCTAGAAAGGCTATAGGATCAGAAGAAAAATGTCGGATTAAACACAGAAGAGCCTTTGGGACAAGGAGATGCTAAAATTATAGTTTGTAAGTAATATCCGGTTAGAAATAACAAGAAAATTCTAAGATATTGAGAATTGAAAGGAAAAAAAAACAAAATTATACAGAGAAGCGAAAATTACTGCAAATGTAGGAAGAAGGGGCATCACAAAAAGAGAACAAGAAATAATAACCACCATGAAGTTTCATGAGAGTTTTAAAAAACATCAATAAATGTCTTTTGTCTGTAGAGTTAATACATAAAAAAATGACCCTCTGTAATTTCTCTTCTGCTCTTGTTTGTAAAAATATACTCCTACTTCTATATAATTTTAATAATGCATCTATTACTAACTCTCAGACTCTGAGCTCACAAACAAGGTATGTGTGTGAAAGTATAAAATAGTAGTCCAAAAGGAAAGTAAATTTTCTTGAAATTTGCAACCAAAAATGAAAATAAAAGATCAGTATATATAATTTTAACTTGCTACAATGTGCCTTGTATGCAATTTAGTGTCCATTCTTGCTTTAAATATGATGTAACAAAGAAAGTGACTTTGTTGCTGCTGCTGTTCATATATCAGTCACAGGCAGAGTAGATGATAGTCCTTTGTTCATCTTACCTTGATGTCTGGCTTGCTGACTAAAGAAGTTTCCTGCTTAGGACACAGAAAGAAAGAACAAAAGAATGAAAGGAAGGAAGGAAGAAAGGAAGGGAGGAAGGAAGGAAGGAAGGAAGGAAGGAAGGAAGGAAGGAAGGAAGGAAAGAAAGAAGGGGAAGGGAAAGAAGAGAAAAAAAGAAACCTATATCTGGAATCTAAGGGGACTATATGGAGGACAGTTTCACACAGTGTGAGTTGGTCCACAGGGACTCTGTTCAGGAGCAACCTAGCTGGCAGTTCACACATATGCACCAGTAGCAAAAGAAATATAGAAATAAGAAGAGAGAAAGAAAGAAAGAAAGAAAGAAAGAAAGAAAGAAAGAAAGAAAGAAAGAAAGAAAGAAAGAAAGAAAGAAAGGAGGGAAAGTAGAAAGGAAGGAAAAGAATTTCTGTATATGGTAGAAGACTGTTGAAAAAGGTATAAGTATAAATGTAAAGGGATAAAAAGAAGAGATAATATTTTAGGAATGATGCATTTTATATGAAAAATAAGCTATTTTCCCTTAGAATGAAAAAAAACTGAGGAAAAAACATGAACATTAAAGCCAAATCATATATCTAAACTGTGCAAGGCTAGTGAATAAAAAGATTTAAGGATATTTGATTATTGAAATTCCTAAGTGCTTTACTCATGGGAAAATTTACAAGTATTGCCATAAAAGAACAAAAAAATTAATTGAGATAATTATTAAACTTTTATTACTTTTGTTAGGCTTTGATCCCTTGGGGAAAACTGAGTCATAACTAATTGAAGATTTATTTCAAACTATTTAGGTTGTTTGCCTATGCTTTATATAAATGTTACACAGACAGACATTTTAAGGCTGGTAAGGCTGGTTTTTTTTTTTGTAGTTTTACCAATAAAGCTATGAAACTTGCACTAAAGGAGGTAAGAGGGTCGAGGGTCAATGGGGACATCCAATATTTTAGTCTTTGCCCTACAAGTTGAGGCAGTTTCAATGGGAAAATGGGACTCCCTCTAATAAGTCACCTCTTTTCTTGATCAGAAAGGTCACACCACTTCCAGAGATTGGAACTAGCACATATCTTATAAAAGGGGGATTACTGGGGACCTCAGGTGATGTGTGCCACAAGGCACAATTTTAATTGTATGACAATCTAAATCATGTCAAACAGGTGTGTGAGGGATGTGAAATTTGAGAAAGGGAAAATAGAGAGAGAAAGCATACTCTAGAGTGGAGACCTCATAAACTGACACCTTTTCAAAGTATCCAGGTAGACTTCACTGAGATGTGTAAGGTAGAAAAACTAAAATATTTACTGATGATCAGGAATCAGCCATTATCTACTTGAAGATAATATTAATTATACTATAAGCAGTTGTGGGTGGGAGGGAGAAAGACACAGAGATTGGAATCTAACTAGCACATATCTTATATAAAAGGGATTACTAGAGACATCAGGTGATATGACTCACAAGGCAAAATTTTAACTGTATGAGGGTCTATATCATTGTTAATCAGTTTGTCCTACATCTTGCTTTCACTTAAGTTATAAAACCTTAAGCCAGACCTCTCTACTCAACATCCACCACACCCTTTCCAACCTCAAGACCAAATACTGACAAAAACATGGAAGAAGAACAAGGTATAATGGACATAGGAGGGTCCCTTTCTCCTGCTATTAACCACAGACATTGTATTTGGATGGCTGAAAGAGTTTGGACACATTACATCTAAATGAAGAAGGTTGCTGGCAAAAGTACTTAGGAAAAATGTGGTAACGAGGAAACCTTTTGAAATAAAGAAGTTATCATTTCAATTGGCTGTACCTTTTGCCATGGCCTTCAATTCTCATCCACTTAGCAAAGAAAACAATACTAGGTCCTTTGATGGCTGCTCTGATTGTATAGGAGGTTCTACGAGGATTCAAAATGAATTTTAGTTTAAAAAACAAATAGTTGCAGAATTCAAATTAACTATATGTTGGTGGTCAAGAATAAGCATGAATGCTGACCAATTGATAAAGATTTATCAATTATAACACAGATGCCCTTAAAAGCCTATCTAACCAGCTAGATGCATCCATCTGAATGATTTCAGAAAACAATATCATACTTAGCATGATGCTTGAAGGAATGGGGAGTATTTTTATTCTTCTTGTTGGAAGTTATTGCACTTTTAATTCCCCAAATTACAGGTCCTGATGGAACAATTTCAAGTGCTCTTCATGGCCAACTACTTTATGAGTAAACAAAATATTCAGGAACAAATGAACCTTCTTTTGTAATCTTATAAAATGATTGATTGCAAAATGGAAAGATGTGATGCTCTCAGTCCAGACCTCCCATGTTATAGTTCCAGAAGTCATAATTATAGTTGTCATGAAATCATGTAAATACAATGGTTAAACCAATGATTAAATGAAACAGCAATCCAATTTTCCTACAACTTATCATAGTTCGTAACCAATAAATACCACAGAACAGGAAAATTGAACAAAATTAATTAAATTATGAAAGAAAATAAAAATGTATTATTAAAGAAATAGTGGGGAATGTAAAAAATGAATTGTTTTTATAACAAAAGATTAAATAAGACAAAACTATTTAAAGATAAAAAAAATTCACTTGGTAGAAACTCAAATTCCTCCAGAATAAGCACTTCTTCGAATCATAAAGTGTTGAAGATTTCATTTTCTGTTCAAAATTGTATTCTGCTTATGAATTATATCACATCAAAACAGCCAGTCTGTAAAAATATGAAGCTGAGACTCCACCAATCAGAGATACAGGATTTACAAAGTAATAGAGAGTAGCTAGAAGGAAAGTTGAAAGGGGTGGAAGAGATGAACTAGGTGTACCCTGGGTCCATATGAAGAAGTCAAATGTCAAGAGTATGGAGGTAGGCTTGCAGGTAGGCTTGGAAGAGGAGCTAAGTAGGGTAGTCAACACCAGGTATAGAGCAATGGTTCTCAAGCTATGGGTCACATAGGGTGTGAATGATCTTTTCACAGGGGTCATCTAAAACCATCAGAAAACACAGATATTTACATTAGTATTCATAATAGTCACAAATTATAGTTAGAAAGTAGCATTAGAAGTGATTTTATGGTTTGTGGTTACCTTGATAGGAGGAATTATATTAAAGTGTTACATTAGGAAGGTTGAGAACTACTGGTCTAGAGAGACCAGAATGGAGGAGGCAGGGCATAATTATTGCCTGAGTCTCATCCTAGTGTGTTGGCTGTTAGAAAATGGTTCTGCAGGTCAGTAAGGATTCACAATGGATGGAAATGTGCTAGAAGTAATGGCTGAGAGAGCTTGTGGTGGAGAATTAGGGAGAACAAGTACTCCATGGGTCTTTACAAAGAGGCTGAGTCCATGAGTATATAGGTAGACTAGGAGGAGCAGTTCAGGCAAGAGGCAACAAGTCTGGTCTCTCCACTTAAAAAAAGATTTTAAATACTCACATTAGAAGATTTAGGGTACTCCGGGAGCTCTGCCTGGCGCCTGGCTGTGAATCTCCACATCTGCTTCCATCTGTCTCTGGATGAGGGCCCATGGGGGCTTCTCAGCCATGGGTCCATAGTTCATGTGTGTCCACTAGTTTCGCTGGCCATCTTTGTACACCCTCCCATCATGATCTCGTAGTCCCTTGCCCGTAGAGGGCCCCCTGCCTCCCATCGATTGGGCTCCTGGAGATCTGCCCGGTGCCCACATCTGTCTCCATCAGTCACTGGATGAGGGCTCCATGGTGGCAGTTAGGGTATTCATCCATGTGATCACTGGATCAGGCCAGTTCAAGGCATCCTATCAATTATTTCCAGTGGTCTAA
>LZPO01075873.1:204816-221972 GCA_001675575.1 Neotoma lepida
GAGAGGGGGATCTGAGGTTGGTATGTAAAAGGAGTGGAAGATCTTTTTAAAAATAAATGAATAAATAAATGAAAAAAATAAAAATAAAAATCACACTTCTTAAGATATGAAAAAAAAAAGATTTAGGGTAAGGACTGCAGATGAGAGAGAATATGAGACATTTGATTTTTTGGTGAGCTACCTCAATACAAATTTTCTAAAAAAATATGTTTTGAGATTATACTATCCTTATGTCATTTTTCCTTTTCTTTTCTGTGATAGCTAGTTTTATGTCAACTTGAGACAAGCTAGAGTTATGAAAGCAGGAAACCTCAATTGAGAAAATATCTCTGTAAGATCTGGCTCTAGGGCATTTTCTTAATTAGTTATTGGTTGGGTCAGCCCATTGTGGATTTTCTTGGGTTCTATAAGAAAGCAGGCTGAGCTATTGTGGGATATTCCATCACACTCAGAACCCCAAGACTGTATTAATTAAACAAAATCAATGTTGAGTCAGGAGGCAGAGCAAGCAGCTAGTTGACAGAAAGCAGTCATAGAAAGTTAGAAGGAGTTAAGAAGACAGAGAGAAGCACAGGAAGTAATAGGAAGGGACTTTGAGCGTAGCAGTCTATTTCAGTGGGGCAGCAGAAGGAAGCTCTCTTATTGAGTCACTGGCTAAGGATGAAGGTCAGTTCATGCTTCTTGTCTTCTTTGAGCTAGCATATTTTCACCCCAGTATCTGACACCCAAGTCTTTATTGGTAAAATATAATGATGGAGACTTAGTTAAAAACTATATTTGGTTGAAGCAGCAAAAGTGGTTCTGGTTCTGGTGGTCCACAGAAGTCCCACTAGGCCTCAGCCGGAGCAGCAGGCCTGTGACTATGATTCCGCAATCAGTAGATGAAACAGTAGTAGTTTCAGCTGCAGCCTCTGTACTGAAAATAAAACAACACTGAGAAAAGCATGAAAGCATGCAAATAAGCAGCATTCCTCTGCATTGTCTCTGCATCAACTCTTGCCTCCAGGTTTCTGCCCTGTTTGAGTTTCTGTCTGAATTGATGATGATCAGTGATATGGCCCTGTGTTGCCAAATAAACCCTTTCCCTTCCAAGATGTATTGGTCATGGTGTTTCATCACAGCAGTAGTAACCCCAGCTAAAAAATATTCTTCCCTTAAACCCTCCCACATATCCCCCTTTGCTCTCTTTCAAATTAATGGTCACTTTTTCAACAATTATGGTTAAATGCAATTATAAATGTGTATATATTCCTAAATCCAATCTGCTCAGTTTGTGCTATATTACCTCTGTGTATGATTCCAGGACTGACCATTTGGTATTGGAGAACCAATTGTTGTTCTCTTAAAGATATAGCTACAAAACTCCCGCACCCATAGTTCAAGCAACATTGCTGAAGAAGAGTGAATGTTTGTAAGAGCCAGAGTATTAGGGAATTTGCAGTTCTCTTACATTTGATGAAGTCTACATAATTGCCTGTTCCAACTTCCTGTCCAACTATGTGTCCCATCCTGGGCCAAATTAGCTATTTTTTCTTGTGACAAATTTTCTGTTCCAGACTTGGTTCAGTTTCTTCACCTTAAATTTTTGTTCTGCCACTTTATTCCCAAACCTTACTGTATTAGCCAAAGCAGACGCTTCCACTAGGAGATCCTTCCCAACTCTGTCTTGACTTACTAGATTTCCTTTGCATATTTTTATCACTCTATTTCTGAAGCCAAGACTTTTGCTTCAGGTCAAATACATGGAAGATAAGCAGCCACACAATAAAGAGGGAGGCTTTGGAGAATGAGCAAAGAAACTGAAACTGCTCAGGAGAAAGCCCAAAGTAAGAGGAAAGCATGCTTAGAAAAGTCACAGAACAAAGAGAACAAAAAGATCTGATTTTGTGAATGGGCAGACTTAAAAGCTCTGTAGCTGAGGCCCTGTGACCTGATAAGCTTCTGTTCTAAGGGCAGGGATTCTGGGGAGGAAAGGCACAATACCTCATTATAGGACTTGTTATTCTGCGTAGGTCTTCAGCATGTTTTGACTTGATCTGGCCTTCCTAGCTATGGTCATTTGGCCAAGTGAGCAAGCAGGCCTAGCTGGACTATTAGGTCTCTACCCAGGCCAGATATTTTATTTTCCTGACCAGGCGCTCTTTCTTCTCTACTATTGCCACTGAAATTCTTACTGTTTATGGTATCTTTTCCATGAATGTACATTCTTACAGCTGTGGTATTTTTTTGGTTGTTTGTTTGTTTTATCTTTAAGACGTCCCATTGTAAATAATTGTCTGATGCAATTTGAAGCTTTCCATATTATATCTACATTACCACATATAAGCAGGTCCTAAGATAGTAGAAATAGAATACAATTTTTCAAACACAAAATTTAAGGAGCCATTCTTTTTAATAATGTGCAAGTTCTGACCCTTCGCTAGGGCACACTTAAGATTGAACCCTTAGGAATCAACTTCCCTTTGAAAAGCTTCCTTAGTTAATATGTCCTGTGCATCTCACTTGCTTTATACATTTCATGGCATTTAAATCTCTTAGAGTTCTGGTAATTTCTAAACCACATTTCTAGAAGCCAACTTCAATATGTTGGTATCATTTGTAAGACATTGAGAAGATTACTAGATGTTATCTAAATCTAAATCTAAATTAATCTAATCTAATTACTAAATCTAAATATTAAATCTCCCAAGTCAATAAATGTATATTTTCCCCTAAACCCTCAGAGTCCATTCATCAAATACAGTTTTAATAAAGTCCTAGAAATATTTCCCTCTCATATTCCACTGTGGTCTGAAAATTTTTATAAGACATATCTGGCTTCTTCCTTTTTAAGCTTAGTGTGAAACAAATTTAAAAGGATATTGTTTATTGACTCTAGCAGATGACCTAGTGGCTAGGCAGGAAATACAAGCAGTAAAAAGACACATATTACCATCTGGAGGAATTCTGTCATTCAAGGACTCATATCAGACCTATATAGGCTATGTAAGCCATTATACAGTCTTGGCAGAGGTAATGGAATCTAGAGATTCAAAATAGGAAGAAGGGCATCTTCCCAGGTGTTTCTAAATAAAGAATACTGGTTGTGTAGCTTCCTCACTAAGGCCCTGGTTTTGGCCTAACTCCAGCCTTATTGACTCTTTCAGCTTCCTCTGATGTTTTGTAACACTGAGAGTTTATTTTTAACCTTGACTTCACCTTTTTTCTGCCCATCTGCTCAGAAAAATAATCTTTCTTTAAGTGATGAGAGAGAAATTCTAACATTCATACTTGGACTTCAAGTAACTGTTTGTTGGCTGCTGTCTTTCATTATCCTTTTCTAGCATATTAATATAACCTTTTAATGTTTCTTTAAAAATAAATATAGACTGTTGAAGCTATAAACACCAAAAATTATTTCTCATGGTCACTGAGGCTAGGAATGCCACAATCAGAACACTGTCATTATCAGGTAAGGGCCTGTTTCCTCTCAGATGAGGTTTTCTAGTTGTACTCCTTGCCCCATAATAGAAGACACAAAATAAGCTTCTTTGAATAAATTGCACTCACGAGAGTTCTTTTACCATAATACCATTATCTCACAAAGAACATTTGCCTATTTTCTTTACGATCAGAGTTAATACTTTAGCATATGACTTTCTAGGGTCATAAAGATTCAAGCTATATAATTCTATACCTGTTAAACAAAATGTCTTTCTTTTCCACATGCAAAATATAGTTGGCCCTGTGCTGGCTAGTTGTATGTCAACTTCACACAAACTACAGTCATTGAAGAGGAGGTAGCCTTAACTGAGGAAATGCCTGCATAAAATCAGGCTGTAGCTAAGCCTGTAGCTCATTTTCTGAATTAGTGGTTGATGTGGGAGCACCAGTCCACTGTGGAAGGGACATCAATTTGCTGGTGGTACTGGGTTCTATGACAAAGCAAGATGAGAAAGCCATGAGGTGCAAATCAGTAAACCAAACTCCTCCATCACTCCTATATAAGCAACTGCCTCCAGAATCCGGCCCTGCTTGAGTTCCTGTCTTGACTTCCTTCAGTGATGAACAGTGATATGTGATCTTAAACCAAATAATCACTTCCCCACCAGGTTTCTTTGGGGTCATGATATTTTATCACTGCAATAGTAACATTAAGACAGGTAAACAGTCTTTAACATGTTCCAAAATGAACTATATAGTTTACGCCCAAAATTTTGTTTAAATGGCACTTAAATCAGATATGCATAAGATAGAATTTATGATTTACACGCAGACAATTCAAACATATTGTATGCTTCCAAAATTCAGTAGTATAAGAAAAAGAACAAAACAAGAGACAGGACTGACAGCCCTACAAAAGACACACTAGATAAGAGGATAAAACCTTGAAATCATATTCTTCATAAAGAATTTTCAAATGTAATTTTACCTTTCATATTCAATGGACTAAAATTCTTATCCATTGCTGCCATATTTCTGAGCCGAATTTGTATTCTCAAGCCTCCAGGCAGCCTCATATTCATGACTTTCCTGTACTTCATTATTCATATGAGTTACGGCAATTTTATTCCAACTTTCTCAGACTACAATCATATGCTAAGTCTCTACCAATCTGGATCTTTGAATTGCCTCTGTTCTAATGGCTCCATTGAGTATTGCTAAGGGTAGCTTTCTGCAGTGGTTTACTATCTGAATGATGAGAGTTTTAATAAACTTCTGCTATGGCCTAGACTACCAGTGATAGAGATTCATTGCCAGATTTAACTGCAACTTATCATCTGCTGACTTGGAAAATTTTGGGCACCTACTTTCACAAATTAGGCTCTTTTTGAAGTTGGTATTGACATGGCATTTAGTCTACAGATGATATCTAAGAAAAGAATTAGTGGAAGTCAAAATGCAATATAGGCTCAATAAAACCTTAGCTAACTTCAAGTAAATCACTGAAGTATATATAGCAAGCCAAAGTGTCCCACAGTGAGTTGAAGTCATCAAGCTTTTATGGCTCCACTAGACTCAATTTCTCTACATGTTACTCTATAGGAAGAGCTTACTCCTTGCTGAGTCAGTTTTTTGGAACTAATTGAAAATACACGTAGCTTACAGCTAGTGAATATTTTCTGAAAATCTATTTAGAAAATGGAATAAGTTTTTGCCTGTCTTGATTATATATGCATGTGAAATTGATTGACATCTATCTAATGGCTTGTCTGTGGTGTATTAGATGATTCATAAAAAATCTGCCATGAAATATTCTCTGTACTAAACAGTGATTGGGTATCTGGATTAGATGTTGTGTTTTCAGGAGATTGAATGAATATGAAATTCTCAAGGAGCTGGTCAATAGGCTCATTACAAGCTCTATCAGAGAAAAAACAATTCATTAGCTTAAGCACTGAATTAGAATCAAGACAACCTGTGGGTGCTTGTAAACAAGCACAGACAACAGGAAATAAATTATGTAAGTAGTAGAGTATACATATTGTTAAAGGGATATTAATATAAAAGGTATTTTATAAACAAATTTTGTTCTAGTTTCCACTGGCCTGAACTAGGTAAGCCCCTTATTAACATACATCATTTTGTTTCATGTCATATTCATGTTCCTTTGTGTTATTATAAATCATTTTAATAGGAATAAGATTGCTTTTGTTTGTTTATAATACTTGAAAGCTTACTTAATTGTAAGTTGCACCCTGGTAGGGAAGAATACTTAGACTGTTTTTTAGCAGAATTTTACATGATTTCAGTTTAGTACATGTTATCCAAATACAGAAAAAGGGGCAAAATTCTTCAGGTCCATATGAATAATGAATTGTAAATAGGAAGAAGCCATCTAGGAAATGGATGATGTGGCCAAGTATTGAGTGAGGATAAAAGTGTCACATATTTTTTTTTCTAAGCTCGATTCAGTATATAGAAGAGTTTTTTTTTTGTAGAGATCTGAATAATACAAGACAGAGTGGTGTTATGCCCCTGATGTTATTTGAGGAAGGTATTATACCCCGATCTTATTTGAGGAAGATATTATACCCCTGATGTTATTTGAGGAAGGTATTTAGTGTCATTCATCAGTTGTAAAAAGAACTTGTAAAGGAGACCAGAGAAATCAATATAAGATTTGGAGCAGAATTAAATAAAAGAGAGGTTAAATAAAGGGCAATGAGACAAAAGAATAAGAAATGATAGAGAAAAGAAAAGTCCATGAGGTATTCTGTTTTCCATTTTGTATAGATTAAAAGAGGCTAGAAAAGGGCTGGGAATGTTGTTCAGTTGTTAAGAGTGTTTTCTGCTCTTGCAGAGGACTCAAGTTCATGTCCCAGCACTCACATCAGGCTGCTTAGAACTGTAACTCCACGTCTTGAGAACTTAACAGCTCCTTCTGGCATCTACAGGCATGCACACATATGGTGCACATACATACACATTAATAAAATTAGTAATAATAAGAAGGTAGGAACACTGAAAGAGCTTTGTTTAGGGTAGTATTAGCCAAAACATCGTGAAAATATTGCAGCAAATAACCTATCTAACACAGGTTTGAAAGGAGGTAAACAGAATGCAGTATGTGTTGGATCTGAGATATTTCTAAATTAATTTTGTTGTGTTAATTGTCCATGACCTGGATTATGCTGATTAGCATTATAATTGGTTTAAGAGTTTTATTTGTACTCACTCCAATTCCTATTAATAAGAAATTAATATGACTGCCAGATTGATAGATAAATGAATGTGATACTTGAAATTGCATGAAGGAAAACATGAGCAGGAGTATTAAAATATCAGAATTCAGAGTTCTTCTAACTAGGCTAGGAATATATTCTCTTCTCAGATGAAGTCTTCCCCTAAACTAGTTAACAAAAAGAGAAAGTGTAGATTAAGCATTATTGTTATTTACAAAGACATTCTTCACAAGTAGAAATCTGTTAAATCATCAGGGATTTCTCTTTCAGATATTCAATTAGCCAATGTTCTCCAGAGAAACAGAAAAGTGCCCTGTGTATGTGTGTGTCATTGCATTTGTGTGTTTGTATGTGTGTGTTTGTTATTTTTGTGTGTATATTTTATGTAGAGGTAATTTATATCTGCATTATGTAATAAAATGTATTTAATTACATATAGTTATCATATTGATTTCATTTCTTATGACTGTAATGGAACATCTTGAAAAAGACAACATTTTGAGCTCATATTTCCTGGTTAAAGTCCATCAAACCAGAAAAGTCAGAGTGGTAGTAGCTTGAATAAACTGGTTATATTATAGACACACTCAGAAGAAATGAGAAATAGATGAATGTATGCATACATATACTCAGTTCACTTTTTCTTCATCATTTTTTAATAGACCAGGACCAAACACAGAGAATCCTGCCATCAACTCTTGGGCTGGATCTTTCTACTTCAATTCATGTAATTAATACAATTCCCCAGATACATACCCAAGGGCCAATCTGAACTAGATAATATCTCATTGAAAGTCTGTTCCCTGATGATTCTAGATCATATCATTGTGTCAATTAAAATTAAGCATCATGGGCCATGTGTGGTTGAATACACATTTAATTCCAGCACTCCACAGTTAGGGCCAGATGGATCTCTATGAGTTTGAGTATAGCCTCAACTACATAGCAAGTTCTGGAGCAGCCAGAACTACATAGAGAGACACCATCTCAAAGAACAAAACAAAAACACACAAGTATCACAATAATCTCTATAGACTCAGTCATATATAGTCATATTTTAAATAAATTATCGTATATGCACATCATATATGCATGTATGTACTCATAGACTTATAATGTATGTACTCATATATGAAAGACACAGCCAAATATTTTTGCAAGTGATATGGGTATTCATTAAAATAAGATGACATGCAAGATCCATTATCTCAGAGAGAGTAATTAATTTGCTTGATAAAATAAATAGAACATAAATGATCTAATGTGGATTTAGAAATCATTGTAGTGTTGCTGATGTAGCTTATCAGGTAAAATTATTTGCCATAAAAACCTGACGACCTAAATTAAATTCTTGGAATTCATGCAAAAATGTACAAATGTAGTAGTACCCAATTGTAATTTCAGATATCCTATTTTGAAATAGGAGGCAGAGAGAAGTGAACCAGATGGAAGCTCACAGGCCAGTCAGCCTAGAATATGCATCACAGTTGAAGGAAGAGAGATCTGCCTCAAAGAACAACATGGGTGCAGAGAACTAGCTCTCGAAAGTTTTACTCTGTTCTCCAGACTCCCAATGAGGCATGCACACACACACACACCCTCACTCAAATGAGGAAACAAACAAACAAACAAATAAATAAATAGAACAAATATTGGAATAGTCTGTGCAATTTTGAAAAGTGGACTTATTTTGTGAGGCCATGGATAGAAAATTCTATGAAGAAGTATTCCACTTGCCAAACATCAAGTCATAAATGATAATAGTGCAGTCACAACTCAATCAGAGGAACATAAACCCAAGTGAAAAAGAGAATCTGACACACTAATTTAGGAACATTTACCAAAAAAGAAAGAAATCCAGATATAGGCAGAAGTTTCTGTGTCTGACGAGCAATTCCCAAATACCCTGCACCTGCTTTCCCAATAATTGACTGAGGGGCTTAGTATTACTTATAAATGCTTGGGTGGTAACTCAGGCTTATTACTAACTAGCTCTTATACTTAAATTAACCCATAATTCTTATTTATGTTTAGCCATGTGATTTGGTGCCTTTTCTCAGTCTGGCATTCTCATATTGCTTCATCTGTGGCTGGCTGACCTAACTGTACCTATATTATCTACAGGGTAAAATTTCACTACCTAAACATCTATATCTCTTTCCTTCTAAGAAAAGCTGTAGTCCTGACTCGATTGTAATCAAAGCTGGCTTTGGAGTTGGAGTGCAGCTCTCTTCTCTAAATCCAAGCATACTGCTAAAAGAAAATGTTGAGAGTTTCTGTCTCATATCAGGAGAGCCACTGGTGTGGGACAGAAGAAAACCAAAAATCTAGGGACTATTATTGTTAAAATTCTATTTCTCCCCAAACTTATTCTTGACTCTTTGGAACATTTCTTTAGTTATAGTGCTATCCTAAATTTAAACTTTCCATTTTGATATTAATAATGTTTAAGCTTTCCACAGTGAACAATATATTTTCCTAACAGCAATCTCTGAAGTCTCCAGAAGGAATATGGGGCCCCACAATAACAATTCTACCTGGTTCATAATGATGCCATTGAGCTGATAAGCATCACTCAAAGATTGGCTCTGAACTATAAACTGTTCAGGACACTTCTAAGGTGGCTAACTAAGGTAATCCATCTTCTTACACCTCTAGGCAGAACTTCAGATAACTTTACTCATTACTCTGAGACTGACTACAAACATTACAGCTAATCCTTATGAGTCTTAACCATTGTTTCAGTTTTCTTACTGGATCCCACAGAGATACTGTTGCCCCCTAGATAGCAGGAAGGGATTTTAAAACAATGCCACCTCTCCCAAAAGGTTTTGTTTTCTCAGAGTTATGGATAATTGTCATCTGTTAGGGGTTGGTTATAAGTTGTAATATGGTTGGGGGTGGAAAAATAAAGTTTAGACTCATGATTCTCTTTTGGAAAAGAAAAAAGGAGAATAGATAGAATAGGATAATAAGGCAGACTTTTGTATCTACTTGTAAACTCAATCAGTAACTATCAGCTTTACATAATTTGCATTAGTATGGATTCTTATATATTGATACAAATGTAAATTAATTTTCTATGCCTGTTAATTTGTATATTGAAAAAATGTAAAACTATATTTTTCATATTATACATATATTCCTACTCCTGTTTGAAATACTTCGTACATTGATACAAATGTAAAATTACATTTGTCATGCTATATGTATGTTCTACCTTTGTTTAGGATATTTTGTATATTGATACATATTAAGGATATTGTTGTCATATTGCACTATACATTTCTAACTCTGATTAAGATATTATTGTTTATTGTCACAACTTCAAGGTCATTGTCCTTATACTGTATATCTGTTTAGAGATTGTTTATTTTTATAATGTTAAGCCTTAGTCTTTAAGTTATTTAGGTTGATAAGAATTACAGGTAAATAGTCACCTATGTTTGTCATATTTATAGTCATGTTAGTTAGGTTTTCTAGATATACAGAAATACATGTTGATTGGATAGATAATCTTCAAACACTTCATAGACCTAGAGAATATGGCATTTAAAGGTTTTAATAACTTAGAATTCTGTTGACATGAGATATGATTGCTCCTGACAGCATCAATCTACTCTTGGGAGGATGTTGGGCATTGAAAACACTCCATATGGAGTTTGTCTTCTTCTTGATAAAAAATAGGCTGTTGGGCAAAGAACTGCCCTTGTCTCAGCTGCTTACAGTAAGCATGCTGCCCTTTCTGGATGAACAGGACACAAGGAAAAGAAACTGCTGAACCTTGCAAAGATAGGGTAAGACGGTCTTTCAAAATATCCTACTTCTGAAAATGATCTGTCAGATATTCTAGGCCTATAGCCAAAAGTGGACACCGCAATGTTGCAGAGAAACATTGGGTGAATGTCCAGGCAGCCAGCTGTCTCCGTCATTTCTTGCATTTTTTCAAAGGTTTCTTGCTTGCACTTCTTGTTTACTCAGTTAATAATATTTTCCTTCTCAGGTCTTTGATGAAGTTGAAGACAAGATAGTTATGTCTTAGCTAAGAGCATATTAGGTACTAGATTTAGATTCTTCAGGATAGGACAGCTTTTGGTGTAATCTCTGTAATTTGCCATTTACCTATGATCTGGACATTTAGTATGTTTCTTACTTGACATTGTTCTTGTTGGTTGTAGTTCCACTTTTGTTTCTGTTATTACTCTTTCTTTTTCTGGGACAATACTTGATAATCATTCTTATTGTATATAGTTTTGTATTAAGTTTAGAACCTTCTTATTTAGATAAAAAAGGAAGTATAATGGGTATTTGCTCTGCACATGACCTTGGGCTAGCTGGCCCGATAGAGGCAGTGCTTCTTGCTTGCCTACATGACCTCTTAAAAGGGAAGAGAGAGTGGGTGACAAGCTCTTTCTTGGTTGTGGAAGGCTTCCTGGCTTATGGTTCAATGACCTGGTCTGGAGCTTTCCCCATCTTTCCCTGGGAGATGAAGAGGAAATGGCATGGCTTCATTTTGTATCAGTCAGTCTGTTTTCCCCAAAAAACCCCTTAATAAATTGATATGTAGAGAGGACATTGAGGCTCTCATTACATTCAAGAGCAAAATATTTGGTGTTATGAAGCAGTAGACATATTCTATGTTTGGAGGTGGGCAGTGACCTCGGTTGGTCCATGTGTTAGAGGTTTGTTCCTCTTTGTGGCTTTACTATGGATTCTATAGACGTGTAAGTGGTGAAACCTATGTGGGGGTACAAAAAATTATTTAGTGCATGTCCTTGAACAAAATTATGGCATTTTACTTACTTTGATCCCCTCTTTCTCTGACATATGCTTTAGCCATTGCTGCTTATCATCTTCATTAAATGCTCTAAGTTATGAAGCCCCCCGATGTGGGACTTCACTCTCTAAAGAGAAGCTAAATAAACATTATTTTATTTATGAGAAGCCTAGTATAGGTGTTTCATTATGATGATTAAAAGAACCTGATATAGAAACATAAGAAAGCTGCAGCAAGACAGAACAAAAAGAGATGGAGCACAAATCACAGGCTAATTTTCGGTCATTTTATCAATCAACAAATTACGCTATAATAGAAACAAAAATGGATGAGAAAATAGAACTGTAGGGGAAGTAAAAAAGAATGAAAATGGACTCAGTATAAAAATACAATTGGTATTATCTGAAAAATGTTATTTAATGATTAAATTAAAGACACAATTTGAAAATAAGTTATATAAGACAATTTAAAAATAATTAACAGAAATAGCATCAACTTCATCTTGCAACCTTCCAAGAACATCACCAAGGTAAAAAAAAATCTAAGATTAAGAGGAGTGAATTAAAACCATTTGAAAATAAATAAGAAACACAAATTCTTTAATTTAATGGATGTTCTCAGAAGAGTTCTTGCATCAAAACTTCAAAGTTTATACGATGACTGACATAACATCACAGAGAAATGTACAGCAAGTAAAATCATACATAAAATGTTGTGCACTAAACATCTCATTTCCAAAAAAAAAATTGTTAGCTTTTTCTGTATGTTCTCTGAAGACATGTGACATAAAGCAACTCTATCTATTCTTCTTTCAAAAAAAAATAATATGGGCTTTCTATGTATTTCTCTGTCTCATTCTTTTAATTCTTTCAATATTTCAAACCTTTTCACTCTTATATGTGTATAATGATCAGTAGTCCTTGATGTTACTGTTGAAACTCTTTTAGGATGCTACAAATTGGGCCACTCACTATAAGATGGCAAATGCTGACAATGAATGCTTTCCGTGTTTTTCATGTTGTGTTGACTAAATGTTCTATTATCTCCCTCCCTCATTCATACCTCTTTCTTCTCATAGACAAAACAGTCTTCAAGCAGGGCCAATGGAAAAAAAAACTACTGTGGCAGTCAAATACTTAAATGGAAGCAGAGTAACATATCTCTCACAAAAAAGGAAAAACAGAACAACAACAACAAAATATGTAAATAAAATAAATAAAAAATAAAAAAAAGCTTAGTGAGAATGGTATTCCACAATCAACAAACTAAAAATGTTAAATATTTTCTGACAGTTAGACAAGCTGGAAATGCAAAGAACAAGTGCTAGTAAGTAAAAACAGGAAGGATAAGAAAGAGAAACTGCCCTATTACTAATATGAAGAAAATTGTTATGATCTTGGTCAATAATTAAATCTGCAAAATATATTCTGAAGTCAAAGTCTAGTTCTGAGCTATCCACTTCTATGGTAGTTAGGAGAGTTGATGAAGGTCTACTAGAAAGATTGATTCTAGTAAAGGTTAGTTCAGGAGATTGGTATAGCATCCTGGTAGGAAGAAGCATAAACTGAGAACTTAATACAACCAATTTCACTTTATCACTAGTTTGCCTTAATATAATTATTTACTTATTTTAATTATTAATGTGATTGTGTGTATAATATGGTATGTATACTGTATGTACATACATATAGACATATACAAAAAATTTAATTAACATGATAAAAATTTCCAACTATTCTGGAGTATAGTCAAGAAACCAAAAATGAGAATTTATGAGGTAGAAGCTGAGGCAAAATCAAATGGCTTAAATGACCTATTATCTAAAATTTTAGGCAAGAATTTCTCAAATTAAGAGAAAACATAAACATCCAAACATAGAAAGTATTTCCAAACACAAATTGATGAGATCAGAGAAAAACAAGAATCATCATAGATGCCATGTCAAAAATACAAAGCCAAGTAACAATACCAAGAGCTATAAAGAATTATGCCAACTAATTTAGAAGCTGACATATTAAAGTAGCATCTGATTTGTTGTCCCTAAACATAAAGGACAAAAAATTAATGAAATAATATATATTCTAAACCATAGTAAATAATTGTCAACAAAAGTTGTTATACCCTGGAAAATAGTCTATGAAAACAGGTAAAATATAAGGTTATATCATGATAAACACAAGTAGAAGCAATATATAACAAGTAAACCAGCACTTCAGAAAGTTAAGAGCAAAATAACTTACATATAGGAACAAGAAGGCCAATTTAACACATAAGAAGACAATAAATATTATATTTCATTAAATAAACAAAAACAAAACAAAACAAAACAAAACAAAAAAACAAGCAAAAACAGATGAGAGCAACCCAGCTGACATCCAACAACTGGAGCAGAAGAAAAAAGCTATCCATTTAACAATCAACAAACAACAAAATTATAAATCGTAGTAACCCCTTCTCAGCTATAATTTTTAATGTAAATATCTTTATCTCTCCAACTAAAAAATGCAGACAACATGATGGGCTTCAAAAAAGTTTCAACTATCTGGTGTTTAAGAAACTCACATAACAAAGAAAGTCATTTATAAACTAATAATCAAAGGTAAGATATCAAATAACAAACAAAGGGAATCCTTAAACTACCTGACATAGAAATTCTAATAACTGATAAATTAGACTTCACATAGAAATTTATGAGTAGAGATAAATATGGCCACTACATATTAATATAATAAAACAATCCATCACAAGGATATACATAAAAATTAAGTGTTTAGGCAATGAATCTCAGGGCCCCTAGTTTAATACAAACACTCAACTGTGTAATTTATCACATAGATTCTGGCATAATAATAATGAAAGTCTTCAATACCCCATCCACACATGCAGGTAATTCCTCCAAATTAAAAATTAAAAATCCACTAAAGAAATCTCAGAGTTATTGATCTTTGCTAAGATACAGCATCGATCCACTAGAACATTGTACCAAAAAGACAGCAAATAGAGATTCATTTAAAGGCATGTGGAATCTTCTCAAAAATTCAATACAGCATATGTCACAAACAAGTCTAAATAAGTACAAAATATTGAAATAAACATTTGTATTTCATCAGACCACAGTGGAATACAACTAAAAATTAATAACAAGACTAAACTCCTAAAACACAAATACTTGGAGATTGAGTAATTCACTTTCTAATAAAAGTGTCTTATTTTATAAAATATATGGAAATTAAAAAAAAATTGTGTATCCACAAATGAAAATGAAAGCACAGCTTTCCAGAACCTCTGTGATACAATCAAAGCTGATCTGAGCAGAAAGTATATAGTTATAAAGGTTCACATACAAAAAAAAGAGCAACAATAGTGAAAAACAAAAACAAGAACAAAAACCAAAGAAACCAGATATCTCAAATACATAACCACACAACAATGCTCTAGAAAAACAAGAAGCCAACTGTCAATGAAGCATTTGGCAAGAAATAATGAAGATTAAGACAGTAATTAATGAAATGGATACTAATGATAAAAAAATTCAAAACCTTGATCCCTTAAAAAAAATAACAAGATTGAATATCCCCTAACTAAACTAATCAAAATAATGAAGTGGTCGAAATTAATTATGTAGAGATGACGAGCGAATTGTATGTTGTTTGTCTTGTTTGTGTGACAAACTACATGACAAAAATAAGCTTAAGAAAGGGTTTATTTTAGCTCAAAAACAGAGGACACAATCCCCTCTGGTAGGGAAATCCTGGTGACAGAAGTTTGAGGCAGCGGGTCATATTGCATCTGTACTCAAGAAGCAGAGATAAATAAATGTAGATGAAGGTTTGTCCTGTTCCGCCTGTCTCCCACGGACACTTAGACCCAAGTAAACACACAGAGGCTTATATTACTTTTAAACTATGACCGTGGCAGGCTTCTCGCTAGCTAGCTCTTACATCTTAAATTAACTCATTTTATAAATCTATGTCGCCACGTGTTCCACGTGGCTTTATCTGTGTGCTGTTACATGCTGTTTTTTAGATGGCAGAATGGTGTCTGTTCAGCTCTGCCTTCTTCTTCTTTCCCCCTAGTTTGAATGTCCCACCTAACCTTATTCTACCTCACCATTGGCCAAACAGCTTTGTTTATCCATCAATCAGATCGACACATTTTCAGAAAGACATTCCCATCAAATAAATGCTGCTGCTCAGCTCTTCCTCCTTCTCTTCATCCTCCTCCTCCTCCTCCTTTTTTACTCAAAGACCCTAGTGCATGATAAGGTATTTCCACATTCAGTGAGACTCTTCTCTTCTCAATTAGCCTAATATAAGCTAGAAAATACTCTAGAGATAAGGCCAGAGGTTAATTTCTAACGATTTCTACATCCTATGAAACTGGCAATCATGTTTAACCATCAAAAATTCTACCCTGTCTACTTGACCCTCAAGCATATCACATTCAAGCTGTAAACTTTTACCCCTTGTCTATATGCTCACACCCATCTCACAATGAAAAAGCAGTGCAACACAACTTTTTCTCTTTAACATCTCACAGTCTTTAACAGGTCTAGGAATAACTAATAACTAAGTATATGTCTCATTCAGACAATAGAAAATGACATAGATAAAACATTCCTATCAAAAGGGAAGCATGGAGCCACATCCAGAAAGGAATAAACAAATTCAAGATTGAGACTAAGCAGGGTTAACATCAGGTCCTGTTGCTCCATGTTGAATATGTGGGCTTTTCATGTAATCATCTAATCTACAAAGAACTTGAATTACCTTGACATCCTATTCTTTTGCCAATAACATACATAGCCTCTCTGTTGTGAGAATTACACTCAGTTACTCTAGCCTTTTTGGTTGAATCCCCAAGTTCCTGGGTTGGCCATTGCAATTTAGGTTTTTACCTTTACAGCTTTACACAGTGGCCTCTCAGAGCCTGCTTACAGTGATGTTGATGCTGAACATATTGTTTGACCTTACTTGCTCTCTGGGCAAGACTTCATGCCCTCCCCCGATTTCATCTGTCAACTTTTTAAGTCCATTTGTACTGCATAATCCAACTATAATATAAATCTTTATTCATGCCATATGAAAGGACAGCATGTAAAAATGAGTCATGAGTACTCTGCAACAAACTAGATTTGACAAGTCTCATCTCAGAGATGCTCCCATATCAAGGGATCAGCTTGCACATTCCCTATTCTGCTATCCTGTATGTTTTTTTAGCTTCCTTCCCCATGTCTGTAGCCAAGATACTCAGGAGCTCTCTCCTAGTCAAATTTGATCTCTACTAATATTCAAAGAATCCATAGCTTTTCATTTCCTGTGGAAACAAAAGCATAACCTGTTTCCCAGCGTAACATATTACTTTACTTACATTTTGAAGTTAAGATATTTTTGAAACATATAGGTTGGTTTTCTTTAGTAGTTTTTATAATCCAATGTCTCTCAACAGCTATTGTTTGCTAATCAGCAATTAAAAATTTTAAATTCAATACAACACCAAAAAGGATCCAGACCCTTCATGTATTTCCCATGTCTACATGGCTTATTCTTTTTTATTACTTTATCTTTCTTTTTAAAGGCTTTATTTTATTATTTTTAAACTTTTATTTTTTATGACTATCAATACTTTTTTTCTTTTTTCTTTTTTTTTTAATTAATTAATTTATTTATTTTAACATTAAAAAGATCTTCCACTCCTTTTACATACCAACCTCA
>LZPO01075873.1:226091-240128 GCA_001675575.1 Neotoma lepida
TGTCTGGTCAAGACAGAAAAATATAATGCAAAGAAAGTGAAATTAATAAACTTACTGAGGCAAGCAAACCCCCTCAGAGGGATTCCAGAGCTGGGATTAGCTAAGTAGACTTTGGGTTGGGAATTTAATAACATCCCTTTGTCCTCTCATTATATGTACCACCTATACCAGGAGCATTTCACCTAGATGTCCTTCCCTGGGTAGCCATTTGTTTCTTATTATTTTCTTCTACAATGCACCCTGACAACAAGAATCTTTTATATTAGTGTGGTTGCTTGAAATAAAATGACCCCAAAGGGAGTGACATTATTAGGATGCATGGCGTTGTTGGAGGAAGTATGTCATTGTGAGGGCAGGCATTCAGGTTTCTTTTGCTCAAGCTTCCCTCAGTGTGACTGTCAATCAACTTCCTATTGCCTCTGAGTCAATATGTAAGACTCCGTGCTCCAGCACCAAGTCTAACTATATGTGACCATGCTCCCTGCCACGATGATAATGGATTGAACCTCTGAAACTGTGAGTGTCTCAATTAAATGTTTTAATTTATAAGAGTTGCTATGGCCATGGTGTCTTTTCACAGCAATAAAAACCTTAAGACAGAAGTTGTTACCAGGGACTGTGGTATTGTGTGATAGGCCTGACCCTATTCTTTTTAGAGAGATTTATTCTTTGGTACTTTGGATTATGAAAGCAGTGGAATGCTTTAAGCACTGTTTAATGGTCCATACTAATAGGATCACAGAAGACAGTGGTGCTAAGAGTTATTTGAGCTGTCCTTGACTCACTCAAGAGGTTTCAGAGAAGAATTTTAGTACGTTTCCTACAGGTCATTCTTGTAATATTTTGGTGAAGGAATGTGGCTTCATTTTATCCTTGTCCGAAAAGTCTACTGAGGCTAAAGTGAAGCATTTTGGGTTAATTCCTTTGGCAGAAGAAATCTCAAAACAGCCTAGGGTAGACTCCATCATGTGTATATTAGTGGTAATTCTAATGAAGATATATAATTAAAAGGAGCAAACTGAGCAAGGAAAAATAACTGAGAATAAAAGGAGGACCAGAAAGTGAAATGGAGCTAAGTTCTTTGTTAAAAAAGACAAACAGGTTAAGAAATGGAATAAAGGAATTGGTGACCTAAGGGCAAGATTCCACCCAGCTAAGTTTCCAAATTGTGGAAAGCAATTAAACAAAACTTTAGACCCAGGTGTGGTGGTTCACACCTTTAATCTCAGCACTGAGAAAGAAGATGCTGATGGATTTCTGTTTGAGGCCAGCCTGGTCTAAAGATCAAGTTCAAGGACAGCCAAGCTTCAGTACTAAAGGAAAACAGAAAGCTAGAGAGGATATAATTAAACAAGTGTGCCATGTTCCATCTCCAGTAAGCAGCAGACCTTAGTAGCTTTGGTCATGTCATTTTAGTTTTGGCATTAAGGATAGAAGAAAGGAGTTATAGAAATTGCCTCCATGCCTAAGGACAGCCACTGAGACCAGACATGTGTCAGGGGTGTCCCTTAAAGGAAGCCTATCAGAGAGGCTGTTGTGTGAAGCTGTGAAGTTGCAGCCTGGATTGCTTTGGAGAACCCAAGATGGTAGAGATGTCAGAGTTGTGGGATACATGCCAAAGAGACCTGCTAACAGAGAGTGGAAACAGCCCAAGAGAAAGAAATGTGTCACAGTCAGCAAAGCTGAACAGAGCTGGAGATATGGAGAGCGTTTTGACATCAGATATGGAGATAGAGAGTTTGGAGTTTACCCAGCTTGTTTTTGGTCTTGCTTTGGTAGAATATGTCCTTGCTATGTTCACTTCTCTGTGTTTTGGAATGGTAATGTATATCCTGTGACATTATATGTTGGGAGTATGTGATCTGTTTTTCAATTTTGAGTTTCATAGGTGCTTACAGAAAACAGATTGCCATGCATTTCAGAACAGACTCGGGACTTTGAAATAAGTTTGAGACTGTTATGGATTACGGTGACTTTTGAAGTTAGACTGAATCCATTGTTGCATCATGATATGCCTATAAGCCTTCGGGGGCCAGGGAGAGGAATGTAGTGGTTTTAAAGAAAATGGCCCCCACCCCAAACAGCGTGGCACTATTAGAAGGTGTGGCCTTTTTGGAGGAGATGTGTCACTGTGGGGTAGGCTTTGAGGTCTCTTTTGCTCAATCTTCCTTCAGAATGACTGTCAGTTGACTTCCTGTTGTCTCTGAGTCAAGATGTAGGACTCTCTGCTCTAGTACCACATCTGCCTGTATGCTGCTGTACTCCCCACCATGATGATAGTGGATTGAACCTCTAAAACTGTAAGCAAATGCCCTCAATTACAAGTTATTATTTATAAGAGTTGCCATGGTCATGGTGTCTTTTTACAGCAACAAAAACCATAGCTAAGACACTTAGATAACCTGTTTTTACTTTCCAAGTCTACTTATAACATTGTGACTCTCCCTCAGTTCTACTTCTTATAGATAAATTTACTGATTTTCAGGAAAGGGTGATGACTGTTCTAGGAACTTCAATGATGAAACATGGGCTGGATTCTAGGGACTGTTGATCCAATATAGAAGTTCTTCTATAAGGTTGGATCCTAGTCAAGATGACTTTAATAAACTTCTGACTAGCAGCATGCCTGAGGTCTCATCTGAAGAATCATCTATAATTTAATGCTTTCAGTGAACCAGGAGACAACTCTTGCAATACAATCATCTAGGATACTCAGTGAAGTTACACAGGTCCATTTTCATATCTTTCAAGTCTATCAGAGAGAAGGGCCAGTGAACATAGGAGGCCCCAAACCTTTATCTAGCTACTTGTAGAAGAGTTATTTCTAAGATATACTGGGATGGAGTCTGAAGAAAAAAAAAAGGTAGGATAAAAGAAATTTGGGGAAGATGACATGGAAGAGATAGCCAGAGGTGAAGAGGGGAGGTTCTTTTGCTTTAAAAAGAAAAGAGGTAGATCCACATACAATGACCAGAATAAATGCATTTACCCAGCATTTCCTAGCCAGTTTGGAATATCCAAAGAGGTAAAACATAGCTGTACATAGAACAATTCTAATTTTTTATCTGTTTGCAAAACAGATCCAGATGGAGAATGATGTAATTGAGGCTCCCAATGTGATGCCAATTCTTGTCATTCCCTAGGGTGTACTTAGGCCATGCTTGTTGGCAGATTAGACATTTTTGAATGTTTTAATATATAACTCTGTCTATTTTTAGAAAAGGCACACATGTGGTGTAGTTGGTTGTTTTATTACTCTTTATTCTTTTGGGGGCTTGCCATCCAGTTCCCAAATACATACACACATGGAGGCTTATTCTTTCTTATGAATGCCTGGCCTTAGCTTGGCTTGTTTCTGGCCAGCTTTTCTTATCTTAAATTATCCCATCTATCTTTTACCTCTGGCCTTTTACCTTTCTCTATTTTTGTATAGCATTCTTTACTTTTTCATTTAAATTTGTTTTTTCATTTTACATACCATCCACAATTCCCCTTCCCTCCCCTTCTCCTGCTTCCTCCCACCTTCTCCCACATAACCCCCACCCATCTACTCCTCAGAGAGGGTAAAGCTTTCCATGGGGAGTCAACAAATTCTAGCATGCCAAGTTGAGGCAGGGCCAAGCCCCTACCCCCTGCATCAAGGCTTAAATTAGCAAGGTATCCCACCACAGGGAATGGGCTCCAAAAAAGCCAGTTCATGCATCAGGGATAAATCTTGATCCCACTGCCAGGGGGCTACACAGACAGATTAAGCTACATAACTATCACCCACACTCAGAGGGCTTAGTTCAGTCTCATGCAGGTTCCCCAGCTGTCAGTCCAGACTCTGTGAGCTCCCACTAGTGAACATATTTAGGTCAGCTGTCTGTGTGGTTTTCCCCATCATGATCTTGACCCCCCTTGCTCATATAATCCCTCCTCCCTCTCTTCAACTGGATTCCAGGAACTCAGCCCAGTGCTTAGCTGTGGATCTGTATATCTGCTCCCATCAGTTACTGGATAAAGATTCTATATTGCAAATTAGGGTAATTACCAATCTGATTACAGGAGAAGGCTAGTTTGGGCACCCTCTTCACTATTGCTAGGAGTCTTAGGTGGGGTCGTCCTTGTGAATTCCAGGGAATTTCCCTACCACCAGGTTTCTCCCTAACCTCTTAACAGTTCCCTCTATCAATATATATATTTTATTGCTCTCCCTCTCTGCCCCTTCCCCTACTCGGCCATTCTGACCCCTCATGCTTCCATCCCCAATCCTCTACCCTCTACCCACCCCTAGTTTACCCAGGAGATCTTATCTATTTCCTCTTCCTAGGGCGATCTATGAGTGTCACTCTTAGGGTCCCTCTTGTTACCTAGCTTCCCTGAGGTTGTGGATTGTAGCCTGGTTCTCCTTTGCTTCACATCTAATATCCACATATGAGTGAATACAAACCATGTTTGTATTTCTGGGTCTGGGTTACCTCACTCAGGATGATATTTTCTAGTTCCATCCATTTGCCTGCAAATTTCATGATGTCATTGCTTTTTACTGCTGAGTAATACTCTATTGTGTAAATGTACCACATTTTCTTTATCCATTCTTTTGTTGAGGGGCATCTAGGTTTCCAGCTTCTGGTTATTACGAATACTGCTGCTATGAACGTAGTTGGGCAAGTGTCCTTGTGATATGATTGAGCATCTTTTGGGTATTGCTGGGTCTTGAGGTAGATTGAGTCCCAATTTTCTGAGAAATCACCATACTGATTTCCTAAGTGGCTGTACAAGTTTGCACTCCTACTAGCAGTGCAGGGGTGTTTCTCTTACTCCACATCCTCTCCAACATAAGCTGTCATAGGTGTTTTTGATTTTAGCCATTCTGACACTGTAAGATAGTATCTCAGAGTCATTTTGATTTGCATTTCCCTGATTGCTGAGGATGTTGAGCAACACCTTAAATGTCTTTTGGCCATTTGAGATTCTTCTGTTGAAAATTCTCTATTTAGATCTGTACCCCATTTTAATTGGATGATTTGCTATTTTGATGTCTAGTTTCTTGAGTTCTTTACATATTTTGGTGATTAGCCATCTGTCAGATGTGAGTTTGGTGATTTTGTGGGGGATGGTTGGCGGTGGAGGAGGGATATTGACTTATTGTTGGCACTGCATTGGGTGAGGAACAGGCATGGGATGTGACTTCAGGGTCTAGGGCCTAGAGAGTGGGGCTGCCCTGCCGGGAGTTCAGACACTCACTTCCTTTTCCTTACTTCTTAATCCATAACTTGCTGCGTAGCTGGGTGGCTTGCCCCTGATGTTCTCCTTTTCTTACTCCCCAATTTCTTCTTTCTAGAATTCTCTTCCTATTTATTCTGTCTCTCTGTCACCTATGCCTCACCTTTCTCCTGCCTTGATATTGGCTGTTCAGCTCTTTATTAGACCAATCAGGTATTTCAGACAGACAAAGTAACACAGCTTCACAGAGTAAAACAAATGAAACAAAAGAATGCAACACATGTTTGCGTAGTTAAACAAATAATCCTCATTAAACAAATATAACACATCTTAAAATAATATTCTACAACAGTTTGGTGATTTCAGAGGAATTTTGGAGCCAGTTTGTCCCACCTACAATGAGATGGAAGGAAAAAGACGATCTTGGAGACAGAGGTGCCCTATTTTCCTGTTTTCCCTGTCCATATGGAAGAGAATCTCCGGTCACTTGACATAGAACAGATAGTGAGAGTTAGTTCCAGTAAGAGGCCGGACCTAGTAGTGGGGTGTTGCATCTATTCTACCCAGGTCTGAGTCCCCTGACAACTCTCAATTTCCTCCTTTAGTCATTCTTTTTCAGGTTGCCTCACTGTCTAGACTATGACTGCTAGGCTCAGTTTCAGACCTCCTATAGTTCTGCTTACATCTCAGGTATTTTTGAAATTTCTATTCTTCTGGTTTTGTAGAAGAAGGGACAAGGAAACTTAAAGAAGGTAACAATAGATGAAGTCCATGCAGAAAGAGGTTTGAATATGTCACTTACTGGCTTGGAGGGTCAAGTAAGGGAAAAATAATATTTCCCTCAGAGGTGACAGGATCTCTGAAAATGTGTTGAATGTCTTCCAGAAGGCAATGTGCCATGCTTAGGATCATGTATTTACTTTGTCATGAATCCTCTATAATAAAGGAGGAAATGAGTGTTTGATAGAAGGTGTGGCTATTAAGAATCTTCTTGAAAAAAAGAAACCTATACTGAAGAATATCCTAGCAAAAGTAAGAATCACAAAGAAGGCAATGTAGCGGATTGGGACAAGGAATAAGAAAACAATAAAGCAAAAAGATCACGGCCCAAAGGTCTACCTGTCCCATGACTCTATGAGGAAGCTTTTCCAGGCACCATGGAGGCAGAGAGGCCAGAGGGGTCAGGGAGACATGCCAGATTTTCATCTCTTTTCCAGATATTCCCTACTGAGGATTTTATTGGCATCTAATGATATGGTAGCAGTGTGTCTTGACTCAGACATAGGAGTATAACCCACCAACCACTGGGGCTGATTATTGAACAAGTTCAATGGAGATATCTCTATTTAGCTGTATGACTTCAAAGCCTGCTGTTTCCTGGGACTCAGTCCTCTAGTTTCCTTATACTCAGAAAGAGGAAGAGGCTGATGGGAGCTTCAACATACTAATTATGTTTGGGGATATTCTAATTTGGAATGGACCCTTGGGGTGTCAGACAATCACAGTCACTTCTGAGTCCTTTGTGATTTTCACACAGGAATACACACCTAGAGTACGGTCTTGATAAATTTCTGTGGGACCTGCAAGAGATGTAAAATGGGTTAGCATAGTGGTTGAGTTATTTTGGTGAGATAGACAAAGAATAGGATGTCTGGGGGAAAGACAGAAGATGAAAATGTAGAACAATCAAAAGTAAAAGCTCTATTGAGACAAGCAAATAGTTCTCTTCAGAAATGGAGGTGTTACCAAGCTGCTAATTTGCTTAGTGGGCTCGAGATTGGGTGGTTTTTAAGTCCCATTTTCTTTATCCACCCTGGACACAGGTAGGCCTTTTTCCTTAATATTTTCTGTTATAATATTCCATGAGAACAAGAAGCCACCACCTTAGTGAGCTTGCTTGCACTTTTCCTGTCTACTTATTGTATAAAGTAAGAACATAACTGCTCCAAGGTATAATTGAAAGAAGTTTGTTGTTGTTGTTGTATTTATTTATCTATCTATCTATCTATCTATCTATCTATCTATCTATCTATCTATCTATTATAGATATGAGGGAGAGTACAGCCAGAGGTATCTCAGAGTCCAGAGCAGGGAGAGAAAGTAGTACACTAAATGAGAGAAACAGGGGAGAAACAAGAGGGAGAGAAAGAAAGAGAGATTTAAGAGAAAAGAGGGCAAAGAGAAGAGACCAAGAATCAAGAAAGGACATGGATGAAAAGGCAGGGGTATACAGAAATGAGAAGCTGGGGGAAGGGAAGCCTATGCAGAAGCTTATGGTAGAGGACAAGAGTGAGAAGAACTGAGAGAAGGGGCACGTACTGATTGAGTCTGGAGGCCTGCAGACACTTTGCTATGCTACTAGGCACCACAGTTAGCTATTTGCCTGAGTTTCTTTTGGACCTGAAACTTAGGTATCTCTAACTTTTCTTCATTTTGACTTCTTTTGTGTGTGAAATAAAAACTGCTCTTAAATGTTTTTCTTTAAAAAAGTAGTCTTACTATCAGGAACATTATGTCTGTGTTATGAGATCATAAAGGAAGAAAAATAAATCAACTTACTCTGTCATATTAATTCTACACTAATTCTTTCTCTGTTGGATTATTTGCCTAAAATTTTTCTCAAAAAAATCATAGAAATAAATATTTAGAATATTAGCCTCATCAGTTTCCTTCCCTTTTAGCAGTCTTGCACCACATTTAAGAATTGATTTTTTTATATTGTTTCATATTTACTTTCTGGGAACAGGTAATAACCCTATATTTATTTTTTCAGAAAAATAAATTTTTATATAAAATATGTAAATTACCATGTCATATTGAGTTTCATAACCATCTTTAAATCTCTTTCTCTTCACTTCAAAAATTGTCATTAAAATATAAATAATTGTGCATGTTAATTCTTCTATAAATTCTCATTTTGTGATTAATTGTACTCAGAACTTTCTGTGGATATATAACTAATTCCTGAAACTATAGACCTGAAATTTAACTCTTTGAAAATAAGCTTTTCAGCTATAGAGAACTGTACAACTTACAGCCCTGAGTAAAAAAAGACCAATTTTCTTATTATATTATTTATCAAGCCAAGAGTATCTGAAATTTAAAGTATCATATTCTACAGAAATTGATTGAAAAAATGCTCCTTATGAAAAAAGTAGGAGTCTTAGTATGTTTTAAATGACATAAGGCTTCTTTAAAGGCTAATTTGCAGTTTCAGCAATGGAGCATGATATATATATGTATAGTTTTTATTTGCATACAAGTGTATTTGTAAAGTCATTCACATGGGCTAATTCAAAGCAAACTACCATATATCACAAATTGTAACTGAAATCCTGCTGGACAGTAATTCTGATTCATCGATGTATAATGTTATTAAAAGGTTAGGTTTGGAAGATATGAAACAAGATGAATTAAATACATTAATATAATACCATGACAGATTTGTATTTACTTACGTCACCCTTATGCTGATTCTTTTTGTATTTCAGCAAAATACTGAACTACATATGCAAACCACTTAAACAGTGCAATAAAGAAAAATTTGGGCTATTTAATGGAAAGTATAAGAAAAGTAAATTATTTAAGAACTAACTGTAGATAAGTAGAGACAAGTCTAAAAAATATCTTAGCACAGGAAATTAGAAAGAAGTTAGAAACATTCATAAGCATATAGTTAAAAATTTATATTTGACCATCTGTCACATGAAATTATATGATGGCATAAGAAAATTTAAAAAGTAGAAAGTTATGATGGATCCATATGCTTAAATAATTCTTACTTCAATTTACAAGCAATTTGTAAAGATCTTAAATGTCCACACAAATCTATTGTGTTTCTTAGTTTAGCACATTCACATGTATTTATTGAAATTTGAAGTCTCTCTTGTTCTTCCTGATATGCTACTTTTGCCTTGTTGATGTGTAGCACATAATGTGGCATCATTTTGGGGAAACAGTGAATAATCTAGGGAGGTAACTAAATTGTCATAAAATTTTCTACTCTATAGTCTTGTATGATTACTATAATTGTAATAAACTAATCTATGTTACAATTCCCTGTATCATTAACTAAACTCATATAATATAGCTATATAAAATTAGAGTTTACCTAATACCTTGATGTAAACATTCTCACTAGATTGTTAGTATACTTTTCTCGACAATATGGTGCAATAATTGGTATGGCTTTTAATATGTAGTAGGTATATCTTAATTCATCAATATCATTGACCTTGATTAACTTAGCATGTTTTATGTCTCAGACACTGTGATCTGAGTGAGATTTTACAGCCTCCTGATACTCATTATTCTCTTTTTCTTTCTGCTACCTGGGTATGGTTGAAAAATGTGATCAGTCAGATCCTTTTCCTGCTACCTGCTATCAAGCCTTACCTACAATTCTAACTCTGGAACTGTAAGCCAAATGAAACTACTTCCTAAGTTGTTCTTGGTCATTGTATTTCATCCTATAAATTAATCGAAAAGTAACTATTACAACACATTTCTAAATAATGTAACTAAAAAATTTATACAGAAACTTAAATATTATAAACTAATTGTAAATTAAATACAATTAATCAAAAATTGGGATTGAATGCAGTAATTTTCAGGAAATTACTTTTTAATGTATATTAAGTGTGTATACCAGAAATAAAAAATGTATAAAATTAATATCTAAGTTTCCATTCACAGAACTAGAAGAAGAGATCATTATAACCAAAGTAAGAGTAAAAGTGGAACAATCAAATTAATAACAGTCATTATAGGAAATACATGAAAATTAAATGATCAAACGATAGAAAACTCCTCTTGATAAGACA
Source organism: Neotoma lepida (assembly GCA_001675575.1). Taxonomy (NCBI): domain Eukaryota; kingdom Metazoa; phylum Chordata; class Mammalia; order Rodentia; family Cricetidae; genus Neotoma; species Neotoma lepida. The sequence continues at coordinate 236,123 of LZPO01075873.1, forward strand.
TTAATTACAATCAGTGGTGGATATGATCATATTTTACTGTACACAAATGAAATTAACAAGAATAAAGAAAAACATATGAGAGAAAATTTTCTATTATTAATATAAAATTTATAGAAGAAAATCTTAGTTCACTTTTATGTGAAAAGAAATCTGCATTGTGGAGCTCAAGGGGAAAAAATGGCATTTCTTATATCAAAACTACATTATTGATTCAACAACAATCACATAGAAGAGGCTGTAGGGGCTATCTGCCTTACTCTCTTAAATTTTGTTTTAACTAGGATTCTGAGAAAGACACATGCTTATGGTTGAAGCCTTAGATGAAAACTCTGAGGAAGCAAATAACAATTATGTTCTAAAACAGCAACTAAAATTTGCATCTGTTTTATGTTGAAAAGAAAATTACCCCATATGCAGATCAAAGTCTAAAATAGAACCAAAGGTGAAGAAATGACAGATTCCTGGCCAAATAAACCTAAATTAAACTGAGATAGACAAAAGGTTACAAGTTAATAGATATTTTGGTAAAAATAACATTTCAGGTAGCTATCTCATGTGTATCTATAAAAATTAAAGGCTGACTTATTAATAAAATATAGAGGAGTGATAATGATAAAAAATAACTATGCTGCCTCCGAATAATGATAAACAGAAGAACAGAAATGGTGACTTGATTTTAAGAGTCAGTGAGGTAAAGAAACTTTTTTTTCCAGCATTTCAAATGTATCTATAAAATGAATTTTGACATAGTCTTTAAAGTTGATTTAGAGGCCAACTTGTATACATGAAATTTTTATTCACATTATCATATTTAACATTTTGTACTTTTGTGTCTAATCTCTTAATATATGCCCATATATTATATAGAAATTAAAAGAAAGAAATCAAATTTGTCTCACACATAAAGAAAACAACATTTTAATATTAATTTAGGCATTAATTTGTTAAAGATGCATTTATATAATAGCATTTGTCTCAGAAATGAAGTAGTCTAATTCATCATTATGTGAACATAATAGACTATATCTATACCAACTAAGATAGCCACAACATCACTAGATAATATTATCTTATCGAACTACTCTTAGATATATGGTCCATTGTTTGAACAAAACATCATTTGAAATATCTGCACATATTTCATAACAACTGAGATTTGATAATATGTGGTGATTATATTATGTCCCCCAAAATATTATGTACCCTAATAAAACTTATTTGGGGTCAGAGAACAGAACAGCCACTAGATTAAACATAGAGGTTAGGCAGTGGTAGCACATGCCTTTAATCCTAGCATTCCCGAGGCAGAGATCCATCCAGATCTCTGTGAGTTCAAGGCCACACTGGAAACAGCCAGGCATGGTGGTACACACCTTTAATTCCAGCACCTGAGATCTCATGTCTTTGCTTGAGAAAGATACACGCCTTTAATCCTAGAAAGTAGTGGCAGGAAGCAGAAAGGTATATAAGGTGTGGAAACCAGAAGTTAGAGGCCTCTTAAGCTTTCAGGCTTTGAGCAGAGTCAGCTGAGATTCATTTGGGTGAAGACTCAGAAGCCTGCAGTCTGAGGAAACAAGATCAGCTGAGGAGTTGGCAAGGTGAGGCTGGCTGTGGCTTGTTCTGTCTCTCTGATCATTCAGAATTTACCTCAATACCTGGCCTGGTGTTTTCAATTAATAAGACCGTTTAAGATTCGCTCTACAATAATATACTTTATAATGTTAACCAATAAAACTGAGATGTAAAAAGCTGCAGAGATATTTTCAATACTTTAATGAATGAAATAAAAGAAAGAATAGAGACATAGAAACAGAGTAAAATGAGAGCTTCAGATGCACCTCTCTCTTCTTCCTTTATTTCTCCTGTTTTTCATAGAGTGCCAGGACAAAGGTTAGCACTTGGGTTCAAGCAATCCTTCTGCAGCTCACAGAGTAGATGTAATTAGCTTTTGATATTTCCTTTAATATTTGCTTTAATTTAATTAGTATGTACTACTACACAAATTCTGTATTAGCTTTTATATCACCTTATTCTGTTCCTTTTGCTACTCCTCTAGGCCTAATCCTTTGTCCTAACAGTCCTCCTTCTTCAATTTAAAATTTAAAATGATGTTCTCTACTTCTGTCCACTTTCTTGCAGATAGCATAGTTTTGTTCTTTGAATTATTAACACTCACTTTTACGTTACATATATATCAATTCATCCCCTCCTCCCTTGGAAAGATCAGAATTTTTTAAACAAATCAGGCCACTATTGAGTAAATGACATAAACTGTCAGTTACTTTTTCCTTGCATCATGAATGGAAATGAGGTAGATTTTCAAAATGGCACATTAAAACATTCAAATGAAAACATCTTAAGAAGATACCTTCAAAATGCTTGTAACTGTTTGGTTAAAATTAATCTAACAGCTGTCTAATTGGACATAAGGGCTGCTCAACGGGAGGGAATTTGTACCTGATACTCTGCTCCAATTGATACATCTACAATACAACCCCTACACTTAATGTTCAGGGAATATTGTGTGAGGCAGAAAGAGTGTAATAGCAAGAGGACTATGATGTCTCCTGGGAGTTTGTGTCTCCTAGGAAAGCTATACCCATAAAATCTCAACAGTATGAATGTCTAAACAAGACCTGCCTAAGGCCAAAACCAATTGATTTGTTAAAGTAGGTATGGCAAGTCTCAGAAGGCCTCATCCAAAGATGAAGAGTTATAGGAAACTGAAAGCCTGAGAGGGAGAATCAGCTTTCTCCAGGGACAGAGACTCCTGAACCTAATTACTCACCCATAAATACATGTACACATAAGCAAATAAAAATGGATTCAGTAGGTTTTATGTATTATATGTGTAATAGTAACAATTAAGACAGTATCATGAACTTGAGAGGGAGCTGGGGGGAATATGAGAGGTCTTGGAGAGGGTGCTGCAGAACTGATATAAATATAACACTCATGTGTAAAATTCTCAAAGAAGAATGAGAAGAGATGCCTTAAACTGACAACAAAACAAAAGGGTAAACTGATGAAAGTAGATACAGTTTCATGTGGCTTCTTCATGTGAAACTAACAAAAGTTAAAAAATAAAGTCTAGGTATCTTCTATCTTAAATACCCATCCTTCCTTTGGGACACAGAAAAGCTTTAACTGACTATAAACTTAAAACAACTGTCATATAATGTGAAAATTATCCGTTTAAACACTGGTGGGGCTATATTTCTTGTTTTCAAGGTTCACATGATCCTGGAGAGTGTTTTGTGTTTGCTTGGGTGGTGTTTTTTTTGGGGGGGGGTCGATAGGGGGTTTGGCGCAGTACTCTGGGGGAGGTATTTCTACACTAAGATCATTTTTCCATGATTATCAAATTCTCTCATAACTCAGTCTCCTGGACCTTTATGTTTCTAACTCTTTGTGTATTCATTTTAGTAATAATTTTATAATATAATACACTTACTTCCCTTATGTCTATGCTGGGTACTTCTATACCAGCTTCATACAAGCTAGTGTTATCTAAAAGGAAGGAACCTCAATTGATAAAAGTCCTCCACAAGATCTGACTGTAGGGCCTTTCCTTAACTAGTGAATAATATGAGAGTATTTGTCATAGGAGGTACCATCCCTGGGCTGAAGGTCTTGTGTTGTATAAGAAAGTAGCTGAGCTAGCCATGAACACTGAGCCAATAAGTACTAACTGTAATTTCATTATTTGACGCAGATGTATGGACTTAGCATTTCTAAGGTGATAATGCTAGGTTTCATTAACTTCCAACTAGAGTTTCTCCTGTATAAGAATAATACAAAAGTAGAGAAAAGATTAGCTGAGCTCCTGAGATGATGTACAAGCTTTTCCCAATCCGAAGTGCTTTTGATTACCCTCCTTTTCTCTCACCTTCAAAGTTCACAGAGGCATATTCAGAAAAATTTTGTTATGCAGTTAACAGAAGTCACCAACAGAGCAGAATAATTGTTAAAACATTATTGAATTTATTTATTTATTTATTTATTT
>LZPO01075873.1:318321-330886 GCA_001675575.1 Neotoma lepida
TAGTGGATTGAGCAAAGAGGAGCTGAACAGAAGATCTTTGCTGAGACATCCCATAGTGGACTGAGCAAAGGAGAGCTGAGTAATACTTAAGCCTGAGAAGCAGAGCTCTGCTAGGAAGCCCCCTTAAGTGGGGGCTGAGCAAAGCTCAGCTGTAGCGGCTTTCCAGGAGAGAAGCAGGATTGCTATATCCTGCGGGGAGACCATCCCCCACCACACCAATCATAGCCTGACTCTTCTGAACAATCAGGATACACTTTCCTGCAGAGCTGACCTGGCAGCTCTAGGCCTGACTCTGCCAGTCAGGATACCCTTCCCTGATGAAGCAGTTCCAAGCCTGACCCTTCTGAGCAGTCAGGATTATCCTTCCCTGCTGAAGCAGTTCTAGGCCTGACTCCCCCAAGCAGTCAGAATAAATCCCCCTCCAGGGCTGGGCTGACTCTTTTCAGCCCCAGCTGTCAGAGCTGTTCCAAGTAGCTCAAGGTGTCTGGGACACCTACAGGGCAGAGCTGTTCTACACAGCTTGAGGTGTCCGGGATACCTTGCCCTCCAGGGCTAGACTGACTCTTTGCAGCCCCAGTCCTCAGAGCCCACTGAGTTGCAACTTTGTTGCCTACATATTTGGTGCCTAAACCCGGGACCAAGCTCACTGAGTTGCAACAAAGTACCTACAGAAAGTCTCTGAGTCCTCATCCAAAAAGGTTTTAGTTCCTGTCTCCTCCAGTGTTATATGCATTTCTCTGCCCAGCCATTTTACTTCCTTCTGAGTGCTGGGATTAATGGTGTGTTTGCATCCAAAATACTGGTAGCAAATTCATGAGATCTCAAGCACTGGGATTAAATGTGTGTGACTCTCAAATACTGGAGTTAAAGGTGTGTGCCAACACTGCCTGGCTCTGTTTCTCTGCTAGGCTGAATCAATGTCATGTAGTCCAGGGTGACTTTGAACTCACAGAGATTCAGATAGATCTCTGCCTCCTGAATGCTAGGATTAAAGGTGTATGCCACCACCACCTGGCTTTTTTGTTTAATCTAGTGGCTGTCTCTGATCCTCAGACAAGCTTTACTTGATACACAATATATCACCATAGCCAACCCCACATATTTCTCTCTCCTGCATAGCTATTGGCTGTTCAACTCTTCATTATACCAATCAGGTGTTTTAGGCAGGCAAAGTAGCACAGCTTTACAGAGTTAAACAAATGAAACATAAAAGAATACAACACATCTTTGCATCATTAAACAAATGTTCCACAGAATAAATGAATGTAACACATGTTAAACTAATATCCCAGAAATTTTTCTTCTTGTTTTAGAAGGCAAGTAGCACAGAGACCCTCAATTGGTGTATCTGACTAGAATAAGAGACTTTGGAATGCTTATTCATAAATAATATGTCTGTATCACATCCTCCCATGAAGATTCAGGGATCTCTGCACAAAAAGAAACAGAAATATTGCCAGATCAAGAGGAGATAGATGACTGCAAGGAAACAGTATTTTTCATACACAACAGGGCAAAACCACATATAAACTCAGAGAGACTGTGACACCAAGCACAATAGCGTCTCAAGACCAATATAGAAAAAAATTCAAATATGGAGGAGGGGAAGTGGTACAAACTCTCACCACTAGCTAGGGAGATATTAATATTAGTATTTGATTGCCACTGGGAGAATCAGTTTTTTAAAATTATGTGACCCTTTGTGCAACAACCACAGTCAAAGGTAGACTTTATGTCCAGGAGTAGTTGATTAACAGAAACTTGATTCAATATTTTATTCTTTATCGCAATAGAGAGAAAGAAAGAAGGAGAGACAAACAGACACACACACACACACACACACACACACACACACAAAGAGAGTTGGATATGGGACAATCCAGGAGAAGTTGGTAAGAAAAATAGTATGATAAAAACATATGTTTGAAATTCTCAAAGTATTAAAGAAATGCAAAATATATATCTTCAACAAATCCGGCTGGTAAAACTGGATAGCTGCTTGTAGAAGAAGGAAAATAGACACATATCAATCATGCTGCACAAAACACAACATCAATTGGATCAAGGACAGATACATATGACCAGATATCCTAAATTTCATAGAACAGAAAGGAAAAGATAGGCTTGAATTCATTGGTACAAGAAATCACTTTTGAATAGAGCACCAATAGCACTGATATTAAGAATAACAATTAAAATTGGGATCACATGAGGCAAAAAAGCTTCTTTATAGCAGAGTGCATCATCATTTGAGGGAAGTATCAGCTTACAGAATGGAAATCAATATTTACTGTTATAATCTGATATTGGGTTAGTATCTAGAGTATACAAATAGCTAAAAAGAAGCCTGAAAATCAAGAATAATAAACTATTCAGAAAACTGGGAACAGAACTAAGTAGAGTTCTAAAAAGATAAATGACAAATGGCTGAGAAACTCTTAAAAATATGTAACAACCTTATTCATTGGGAAATAGATATTAAAACTACTTAGAGATTTCATTTTACCCCAGTCAGTATGTCCAAGATCAACAAAACAAATGATAGCATATGCTAATGGCAATCTGGAGAAAAGGAAACATTTACTTCCCCTGGGAGTTCAAACTGGTACAGACATTATGTTAATTAGAAGAACCATGGACACTTACAGTTCTTCAAAAAGCTGAAAATCTCCAGGCATTGTAGAGCATATCTTTAATCCCAGTGTTCGGGAGGCAGAGGCAATAGGATCTGTGTGAATTTGAGGCTGACCAGGTCTACATAGTGAATTACATGGTGATTCTTCAATAAAAATGGCCTAGTAAGTCAAATATTGTGCGAAATATATCAAGGAAAGTTATTTAGTAAATTTTAAAAAGGAATATTAAACATTTTTTGGAAAAGGGGGAAAGAGAAATTAGTCACACAGAATTTTCAGAAGTCCAGTAAAAAGACAGTAAGAGGACTATAGATTGTAAGACACATACTGATAGGTAATCTAAGAGAAATAAAAGATATTTGAAGAAATGATCTCACTTTGACTCCATATACAGGAATTAGATACTGAACAGATGATATAATCTCAAATATGTCTGTATTTTATTTTCTTTTTCAAATTTTAAATCAAATATTATTGTTCATATGAAGGCTTATAATCTAATGATTATAGGATATTTATATAGACAAGAAACATGTTATAAAACCTACACTTTTAATATGAATCCATAATATTACATTTTTATACTTTTAGTCTATGTTACTTTAGATCTATTTCCCTACATATGTGCTAATATAAGACCTCTATATTTGAGAAACATCTATCAATATCAGAATAAATATGATAATGTTTGTGATATAACAATTTTATACTGTGTGAAGTAGTTTTTGCTGTTTGGTTTTTAAATTTTTCATAATACTGTGTTTCATAAAGACATTTTCTTATAATTATGTAGTGTATTTTGAAGTAGTTCCTCCCCAAATATCTGATATCCTCACCGTTCTCATTCCCCTCACCCCTTTGGTTCCTTTAATTACTTTGGACAGTTTTACTTCAACTTTCATGTAAAATGTACAAAAATAGAGTAAAATATGTGATATTTATCATCTCAAAACTGGTTTAGATTTCTGCCTAATCCTTCTATTCACTACTGAGTAACTTAATAAGGTCTTGATTGAACTAGAAGCTTATCATTAAGAAAAGAAGGTACATAAAGACAGGATTTTAAAATTTAATTTCAGAACAAACATCTAATAATAATATTTTTCAAAATAATTAATATTGTATATATCTAATTTAAGTGTATTTTATGGGAGAGTTTATTCATGTCCTCTCTATTCATATTTCTATAAAACTTACATGTGCATTGTCTCTCCCAACCAAGATAAATTGTTATTAAAATAAAATCTGTCTTTCTTAACTTTCACTGTGTTATTTGAAGAATGACCTAATTGAAAATATAAAACTACATTTTATCCAAATATACAAGTGATAATAATCATGATTGAAAAATAATCTCTACATATTATTCCATTGATCAAATGTCTATTTGAATTTCTCTAGTAAATACATAGTCTTTATCTACTCTACATGGATAATAAAGTCTAAGTTTAATTTTTTACTTTAGTTCTAATATACTATAGCTATAGTTAGTTTCCACTTATAGAAATAAACTAATTATTGTGTCCTTAAAACATTAGAACTTGAAAATATATAAAGGAAAAACTGAGAAGATGAATGGACAGGTCAATGATACCCAAAAATACACATTGTGTCAAGATTGCATGGCAGTGAACAGCACATTATATATGTTATGACACAAAATAAATTGTAATATATTTAAAAGTTTGTAGTCATCCATATTTATTTTCTAGTTACAATGGGATCAGATTCAAAATAAAAAGAAAATAAAAGGAACATCGCAATACTTAAATTTACTTCGAAACATACAATAGTTTCCTAAAAAGGAATCAGTGAATAAAGAAATCACAAGGGAAATTAAAAAATATCTTGAGACAAGTGAAAATAAATTGTAGCATTCCAATTCATATGTGCTACGGTGGAAATGAAGCTGAGAAATATTTACATTTGTAAATTTATTTTATCACCCAAGTTCCTAGGATGCTTGGCCCCTTTCCATAGTTTTGGGGCTGTACCAGGGCCTAGCCAGTTGTTTCATTGGGATCCTCCATTTGTCCTATCTGGCTTTCAGATGCAGTCCCTGTTTACACTGCTAAGAGAAACTTGTTCCAAGCTCCTGGACTAAGCTGTTGAAGGCTAACAAGCAGAAGACAGATAGAAGCTGGAACTACAAATACCAGAGAAGCAGAGAATGTTGAAAGCTCAATAGTACTATGACTTAACCCCTTCCTAAATATTGTAAAGATATCTACAGATAGTAGAAAGATGACTTGAAAAACAACCAAAAAAGGTAAACTCAAATAACTCCAGATATACCAATAATGAAAATATAATGAAATGTAAACAATTTAAAAATGAAAAAAATTTAACAGGGATATCTGGGAAAGGAAAACTATCACATAGAAAGTATTACAGTAATGAAATAAAGCAGGGAGAAACCAGATATAATATAATAAAACTATAATGAGCAAAGAGATGGCTAAGCCATTAAAGGCATCTTACTGTCAAGCACAACTCTCTGATCACAATCCCTTGAGCAATACCTAGTTGTAGGAAAGAACTAATTCCAACAAGTTTTCCTCTGACTTATAGATTTTTTTATGTGTGCTATTGTGCTCACATTCATGCTTATACACATACACACATACACACATACCCACACACAACAGAGGGGAAGTGTCATAGAAATAAAATATAAAGACAACAAATTTGAGTGGATTTATTAAAAATATTTGATAGTTTTGCCAAAAAGATCCTCAACTGGGCAAGACCTTCTTTGTGCTGACCCAGAGGTTCCTCCCACTTTTGATCCAATCTCTCAACCCAGTCTAATTCTACACATGATTCTCTAGAGTGTATGTAGCTCCATGAGTCTACCTGACCCTGCTGTCTAGGTACACTACTCAATTTACCAGATCTTACCAGATCCCAAATCCAGTGCTCTGTCCTATTCTGACCACCTCTCCTTGCTTCACAATTTTTAGGCTTTATCCGAGAAATTAACCAACATGATTCACACTTGAAGTAGGATGCACATCCTGTACATCAACCCAGTTTTCTTTGTCTAACTGACTTTATTCCAGGTAAAACATTTCCAACCTCTATCCTAACCCACTAAAACATCCTCTCTTCTGCCCCAAGCTGATCTGTCCCTCCCAGACATAGAACTAACCAAGGAAGTTCACATGTAAAAATCTCATAACCTAAGAACCACAACAATATGAAAAATCACACCACCTTTTTTCCAAAACCAAATATTTGTAGAAATATTTGCTAATAACGATTACCTAGATGATGAGCCCCTGGACATAGAAATTAAAAAGAAGAATACTAAACTTTATTCAAGAATTCAAGAAGTTTAAAGGAGGCACACACACACACACACACACAAAGAAAAATAAACAAACAAACAAACCCTAGTAAAGAAAGTCATGTACAAAGGAAAAATCATCAGAATAATAGCTGATTTCTCTATGGAAAATTTGAAATCCAGAGGATCCTAAAAGACTATGATATGGAGCCTAAACTAACATACTCAGCAAAAATTCTGCCAATAGTTGAAGGAGAAAGAGAACTTTCCACAGTATACACAATCTAAAAAATATATCCAACAAACAACCTAAGAAAACTATAGAAGGCAATTTTGTGGTTGAAGAGATAAATGAGCAAAACAGAGACTGCAGAAGAAAATAGGTAGCTATAACTACTAAAATACAATATACCACCAAGAAAACACACACACACACAGACACACACACACACACAAATAACACCTAAAATCAATAACATGATGAAGACAATTAATACATACACATTTCATTAATAACATTAAATATCAATATTCTCAATTCTCCATAAAAAAAAACAGAGTGATTGAATGGATGAAGAAACAAAATACATATAAATTTTGCCTACAACAAACACATCCTAGTGTTAAAGATAGGAACCATGTTAGAGTAAAAGGATTGACAATTGTACTTCAGTGAAGTACAACTAGGAAACAAGAACGTGTTGTTAACCTAGTATCTGACAAAACATACTTTAAAGTAAAACTAATCCGAAGAGATGAAGAGGGAAGGCATGACTCTCTTAAACATGTATTCCCCAAATTCTGGTGTACTCAGTTTAAAAAAAAATACACTGCTGAATTCAAAGACACAGATTAATAGCAAACCGTTAATAATAGGTGATTTCAGTATCCCACTTTCATTAGAAAGGTAAATTGGACAAGAAATAAAGAGAAATATCAGAACTAGTTTACAAAATATATCAATTGGATTTAACAAATATGTACAAACATCATAAACAATACATTCTACTCAGCAGCATTCAGGAGCTTCTCTAAAAAAGAGCACACCTCGGGACATAATACAAATCTTGGCAAAACCAAAATTTTGAAATAACTTGATATTATGTCTGGCCACCATGTCAGACACTTAAAACTAACAGCAAATGAATTTCTAGTCAATTTTATTCATGGAGATCACAAAGCTCATTTTACAATGGTAAATAAGTCAAAGAGGAAATCAAGAAAGCAATAATAAATTTTTCTGGAACTAAATAAAAATAAAAATCCAACACAACAAAACTCTGGAACAAATGGAAAGCATTCTCATGAAAAAAATTATAGTTCTAAGCACCTACATTAAGAAATCCAAAAGAACACAAATAAATGAGTTACTGTTAGAACTCAGAAATTTGGAAAAACAAGAAAAATCTAACTCCAAATCCAGTTGATGGCAATATTTACTAAAATTAGAGAAGAAATTATTGTAATAGAAACAAAGAAAACAATAAAAAGAATCACTAAGAACAGGTTCTTTGAGTAGATAAATAAAATTGATAAATACTTGATCCTACAAACCAAAAGTAAAAAAAAGATGGCTCAAATAAATAGAATCAGAAATCAACAAGGAACATTACAATAGACACCATAGAAAGTCAGATTATCCAGTACCATGGGGGACTCCATATTGGTCCATAGTTCATGCGTTTCCACTAGTTTGACAGGCCATTTCTGGGGACTCTGCATGGGAGACCTTGTGTGGGAGGAGGTGGGTTTGGGGGTGGGTGGGTTGAGGGGCAAGGCTGGGGGGCGGGAGGAGGGAGCAGGGAGGAGAGCGGGTTCTGTGTTGGTATGTAAAATAAGAAAATCTTTTAATTAAAAAAAATAAAATAAGAAAAAAAATACAAAAAAAAGAAAGTCAGATTATCCAATTGGAATGCTTTAAAAATGTGCACTGTATTAAACTGGAAAATATAAAAGAAATAGATAAATTTCTAGAGTCAGCTAAAACACCAATATTAAACCAAGAAGTTAATAAGATAAACAAGTCCATAACAATGGAGACTGAAACAGTAATAAAAGCCTGTCTGCTAAAAAAAGTTCAGGACCAGATGGTTTCACAGCAGATTTCTTCCAGATTTTACAAAATACCAACAGCCAATCATTTTTGAAACTATTAAAAAATAAATGAATAAGTAAGAAAGAAAAAGATAGGAAGAAGGAAAGCAAGCAAGGAAGAAAGGGAGAAAGAGAGAGACAGAGAGAGAGAGAGCACTTCCAAACTTGTTCTCTCAAGTCAGTATTAATTTATTCCCCAACCAGGTGAAGACATAACACAATAACATAAAACTACAGTCCAAATATTCCAAATGAAAACAAATGCAAAAACTTCAATAAAATAATAGCACACAGAATGCAAGCAAATATCAAGAATATCATATTTCAAAATCAAGTTAGTTTTATCCCTGAAATCCAGGGATGGTTCAAACTACAAAAGTCAATAAATGCAATAAGCTACATAGATAGACATAAAGACAAAAGTCACATGTTAATTTCAGTAGAAAATCTTTCAACAATATAATATGCCTTCATGTTAAACTCGCAGACAACATCATCCTAAACTGAGAAAAGTTTGAAACACCCTACTGATGCGAGAAACAAGATAGGGATGCCCACTATCCACACTGCTTCTCAGTATTGTGATTAAAATGCTAGCAGGCTCAATAAACCAAGAGAAGGAAATCAAAGGGATACAAATATTTAAAGAAGAAATTAAACTATTCCTCTGTACAGATGACATGATACTATACATTAGAGATTCCAAATATTCTAGGAGAAAACTTCTAGAAATGATAAACAATTCAGCAATATGGTGGGACACAAAAAGCTACTTGGACAAATCCATACAGAGAAAGAGACCATAAACATACCCCAAATCACAATAATCTCAAACAAAATCAAATATCTTATGACAATTGTGCTAGGCACAATTCCCACATGTTTTGAGTCACCATTGCTCTAGCACATAGTGTGTCAGAAGTTTTGTTGCTGAGTTGGTGTTCCAGTCCCACAACTGGGAGCCTAGCCTGCTTAGAGAAGATGGTCAATTTTTACTCCGTATTGTATTCTCCATTACTAAGAGTATTCACTAAGATCACCCTCATAGTTTCCAGGAAGTTTCCAATGCACACATTTTTCACATTGCTCTGGAAGTGCCCACCTATTCCCGTCTTCTCTGCCAGTACTTCTTCCTCAGTCCATTTCTCCCCCACCTGATCTATCCAGCTCTCATCTCCAATCACCCTCCATCCACCCATAAAATATATTCACTTTTCTTTCCAGGGAGATCCATGTGTCCCCCCCTAGACATCTTTATCTAACTTCTTGTGGTGGTTTGAAAGAAAATGGCCCCCAAAAGGCGTGGCACTATTAGGACCTGTGGCATTGCTTGAGGAAGTCTGTTCCTATGGGGGCAGGCTTTGAGGTCTCTTTTTCTCAAGCTTCCTTCACTGTGACAATCAGTTGACGTCCTGTTCACTCTGAGTCAAGATATAGTACTCTCAGCTCCAGCACCACATCTGCCTGCAGGCTGCCGGCTTCATGATCATAATGGACTAAACATCTGAAACTTTAAGTGAGCCATCATCAATTAAATGTTTTCTTTATAATATTTGCCACTGTCATGATGTCTTTTCACAGCAATAGAAACCCTAAATAAGACACTTCTCTAGGTCTCTGTATTATAGTGTGATTATTCTAAAATTCACTTATAAGTGGCCTATATCATGCTTTTCTTTCTAGGTTTGGGTTACATTATTCAGGACTTTCTTTTTTTTCTAGTTCCATCCATTTGCCTAGAAATTTCATGATGTCATTTTTTTCCTAGTAGCTGAGTAATACTCCATTGTGTAAATATACCTTTTTATGTATGTATTTTTTGGTTGAAGTACATCATGGTTGTTTCCAGTTTCTGACCATTTTGAATACAGCTGCTATGAACATAGTTGAGCAAGTGTCCTTGCAGTAAGATGGGGCATCTTTTGGTATATGCCTAAGAAGGATATAGCTGAATCTTAAGGCTACCTCTATCAGGTGATAGGAGCAGATACTGAGACTCATACTCAAACATTAGACAGAACTGGGGCATCCCTATGAATAGGGGGAAGGATTGTATGAACCAGAGGGGCCAAGGACACCAGGAGAACACATTCCATAGAATCAACTAAGCAGAGCTCATAGTTGTTCACAGAGACTGAAACAGCAATGATAGAGTCTGCATAGATCTACATTAGGATGTTTGCACATATATTGTGGTTGTTTAGCTTAGAGCTTTTGTTGGACTTGTAAAAGTGGGAGTGTGAGTATCTCTCACTCTTTTTCCTGATAGTGAAACCATTTTTCTCCTACTTGATTACCTTGCCCAGCCTTGATATGAGGGTATGTGACTAGTCTTATTGTAACTTGTTATGCCATGTTTGGTTGATAGCACTTGGAGGCCTGCTATTTTCTGAAGGGAAACAGAGGAGCAGGTGTGAAGGGGATGTCTTTCTGTATACTGTGAATATGTGTTGCTCTGATTGGTTGATAAATAAAATGCTCATTGGCCCGTAGTCAGGCAGAAAGTATAGGCAGTATAAGCAGACAAGGAGAATTGTGGGAAGAGGAAAGCTGAGTGAGGAGACACCAGCCGCTGTAGAAGGAACAACATGCCAGTAAACTGGTAAAGCCACAGAACATGTGACAAAACATAGATTAATAGAAATGTGTTAATTTAAGTGTAAGAGCTAGTCAGTAATATGTGGTGATATTTTATTTGTCTTCCCTAATAAAATTTATCTGAGGGTCAGAGGAAAAACGGGGCTGCCAGCCACTAATAGAAAAACAATAGCAATGCAAGTTAGCACACGCCCTTAATCCATTTGGTTCTCTGTGACTCCAAGGTCACANGGGGAACTAGCAGTAGGAGGTGGTGGCACACNCCTTTAATCCCAGNATCAACCTTAGAGTTCTGAAGATCCATGCAGACAAGGCAGGAAGTGATGTAGCTTGGTGCAGATAGGAAATTAGTTAGCAGATGAACAGGCATAAAAAGCCAGGTTAGACCGGAAGTCTCTCTCTTTCATCCACTTCACTCCTGGGAAGTAGAGGCAGCGTTGGTGAGGTGAGGCGAGTGGTGGCTTGCTCCTAATTCCTCTGATCTCTGTCAGATTTTTACCCTTATTTCTTGTTCCGCGTGTTTATTAATAAGACTGGATAGAAGTTCATCTTACAGTAATAAGCCTGAGCTAATGGCCAAGCAGTTATAATTAATATAAGCCTCTGAGTAATTATTTTATAAGCGGCTGCAAGACTGCCAGGCCTGAGGAACACAGGGCCTGGAGGGACCAGGCAAGAAAGAGAAACTTTCTCCTACGCAGGTGATGTGGGGATAGAGAGGAGGTGTGTGTGGGGAAGTGGGAGGAGGAAAGGGTGGGAAGGTTGTGTTTAGGATGTATTGTATGAGGGAAGAATAAAGAAAAAAGATGAAGAACAAAGAACAGAAAATATATTGGAATAAAACTAACCAAGGAAGTAAAGGACCACTACAATTAAAATTGCAAAGTTCTGAAGAAAGAGATAGACATTATAAAATGCAAAGGAATCCATGTTCATGGATTGGTAAAATTAATATTGAGAAAATCACTATTTTACCAGGGGCCATTTATAAATTCAATACAAACCCAATTAAAATAAATATATAATTTTCCATAGAAATAAAAAAGAATTCTTCAAAAAAACATAGGGAACAACAAAAGAGGCTGCTGTGAGAGGATTTTCTGTATGCTGTGAATATGTGTTGTTATGATTGGTTAATAAAGAAGCTGCTCTGGCCTATGGTAGGTCAGGTTATAGGCAGGCAGGAAATCTAAGAGAGAGACAGGAAGAAGAAAGGCAGAGGCAGAGAAGGTGCCAGCCTGCTGCTCAAGGAGCAACATGCCAGCAGATTGGCAACACCACAGCCACGTGGCAATACATAGATTACTAGAAATGGGTTAATTGAAGATGAAAGAGGTAGCTAGCAAGAAGCCTGTTATAGACTATACAGTTTGTAAATAATATTAAGCCTCTGAGTGATTATTTTATAGGCTGCTGAGGGACCGTGGGGCTGGGTAGAACTGGAGAAATGCAGGATCACGGACCGGGACGGGCCAGAGAAACCTCACGTTACAAGAGTCTGAATAACAAACACAGTCTTGAACAAAAAGGACAAAGTTGGAAGGATCATCCTTCCAGATCTTAAGATATGTTGCAGAACCATCAAATTAAAAACAGTATGGTACTTGCACAAAAACAGATATGTAGACCAATGGAACAAAATCAAAGCCCCAAACATGAGTACACATAAATGAAACAATTTAATATTTTACAGAGATGTCAAAGATGGATGCTGGAGGAAAAGCAAAAAACATTTTCCACAAATGGTGCTGGGAAAGCTGGATGTCCACAAGTAGAAAAATAAAATTACATGTATATCTATTTTCTTGTACAAAAATTGCTTCCAATGGATCAAGGATCTAAAGTGAAAACTGAAACATTGAAACTGTTAGAAACCATATTAATTGCTGCTTTCTTCACAGTAGCTTAGGAAATAGAAACAATTTAAAGTCCTTCTACCAACCAATTG
>LZPO01075873.1:338046-348324 GCA_001675575.1 Neotoma lepida
TTGGGGGTGGGTTTGTTGAGGGGCAAGGCTGGGGGGCGGGAGGAGGGAAGAGGGAGCAGGGAGGAGAGGGGGTTCTGTGGTTGGTATGTAAAATAAGAAAATCTTTTAATTAAAAAAATAAAAAAAAAGAAAGCAGGCTGAGCAAGCCATGATGAGCAAGCCAGTTAGCAGCAACCCTTCATGGCCTATGAGTCAGATCCAGCATCCAAGTTCCAGCCCCACTTGAATTCCTGTCCAAACTTTCTTCAGTGATGGAATATGATGTGAAAGTGTAAGCCAAATAAACCCTTTCCTCCCCAAATTCTTTTGATCATGGAGTTTCTACATAATAATATTAACCCAAACTAAGACATGTGTCATAAGCTTTCTTGTTTCAAATAAAGTATAGGTAGATTACACAAAACAATGAATAATACTGGGTGAGGTGGCACATGCCTTTAATATCAAAAGTCAGTAGGCAAAAGCAGGTGGTTCTCTTTCAGTTTAATACCAGCCTGGCCTACAAAGGGTGACCCAGGATATCCAAGTCTACATAGAATATAGAGAGAGTCACTCTTTCAAAAATAAACAAACAAAAATTCAATATATAACACTTCCATAAATTATACACACACACCCATTTTTGTGTGTGTATGTATGTGCATGTATATATACATGTATATTCACAGACATACACACATATATTCACCAATGAAGTAATTAGCTTCCCATAAATAAAATTACACATATATTGCTCAAATATTTTTCTTAAGCATTTTGAGTATAGTCCATGTGGAAGAAAGCACTTTATCATCTAAAAATGTATTGTAAAAATGATATCAACATACAAAGGAAATTGAAACTTTATATTAGATCATTGTCTTACTTAGGGATTCTATTACTGTGAAGAGACACCATAATCATAACTCTTATAAGGAAAACATTTAATTGGAGTGGCTTGCTTATAGTTTCAGGGGTTCAGTCCATTATCACAATAGTGGGACATGAAGGCATGCAGGCAGACAGGGTTTTGGATACATCTTCATCAGAAGGCAAAAAGAGGTAGACTGAAACACTGGGTGTGGTTTGAGCATATAAGAGCTCTCAAAGGCCACCCCCACAATGACACACTTTGTCCAACAAGAATATAAATCCTCCAACAAAGCCACAACTCCTAATAGTGCCACTCCATATGAGCTTATGGCGGCAAATTATATTCAAACTACCACATTTTACTCCCTGGCCCCATAAGCATATAACAATATCATAATTCAAAATGCATAACTTCAAAAGTCTCTAAAGTCTATCACAGTCTCAACAATGTTTAAAAGACCAAAGTCAAAGTGTCTTCTGAGAGACATGCAATTGCTTAACTTTAATCCCCTATATAATCAAAATAAAAAAAAAACCATCACACATTTCCAACATATAATGTCACAGGATATATATTACCATTCAAAAATGTAGGGAATGGAGCATAAGGAGGAAATACTGGACCAAAGCAAGACCAAACCCCAACTGGACAAACTCTAAACTCTGAATCTCCATGTATGATGTCAAAACACTGTTCAGCTCTCCAAATCCTTTCAGCTTTATTGACTGCAACTTATTTTTTTCTCTTGGGCTGATTCCACTCCCTGTTAGCAGCTCTCCTTGGCAGGTATCCCATGTCTCTGTTATCTCCAACAATCCAGGCTTCAACTCCACAGCTTCACTTGGTGGCCCCTCTAGGTCTTCATTCAGGGACACCACTGACACATGCCTGGCCTCAGCAGCATTTTTTAGGCACAGAGGCAAATTCTATAACTAATTTTTTTTATCCTTAACTCTAAAGCCAGAACCACTGGGCCAAAGCTGCTAACTTCTGCTGTTTGCTGGGGCTGGAACATGCCCCCCTCATTAAATTATGTCTTCATCAGCTTTTCTGCTTTTGATTGCTACCTTTACTGCCTAAGCTTGGCTGTCCTTGACCTTGCTCTGTAGAGCACACTAGGCTCAAATTCAGCGATCCTCCAGCCTCTGCCTTCTGAGTGCTGGGACTAAATGTATATCACCATACCTGGGCCTAAATTATTCTTTAATTTCTTTTTACAAATTGGAAACTTAGGTGGGTAGAATCTTGCCTGGAGGTCAACACTCTCTTTTTTTACGTTTCTTAATCTGTTTATTTCCTTGAACACAGGACTTAGTTCCATTCCACTTTTTGGTGTTCTTTTTCTCCTTAAATTTTATATTTTGTGATTTACCCTGCTTAGTTTGTTCCTTTTCATCATAAATTTTCATTAGAGTTACCACTAATAACCACACAACAGAGTCTGTAATAGACTCTTTTGAGATTTCATCTGCCAGTGGAATTAATGCAAAACTCACTTGTGCCTTGGGCAAACTTTCCAGACAAAGGCAAAGAGCATGCACTTTCTTCACCAAAATATCACAAGAACCATCACTAGGCTATACTAAAATTCTCCTCTGAAATCTCTTTATTACCCACAGTTCAAATCATTCTTAGCTCCATTGTCTTCCATGTTCCTACTAGTATGGCCCATTCAACAGTGCTTAAAGTATTTCACTGCTTCCCTAACCCAAAGTACCAAAATCCAAATTCCTTGAAACAAAATATAGTCAGACCTGTCACACAGTACCTTAGTCTCTAGTACCAACTTTTGTCTTAGTTATGCTTTCTATAGCTATGAAGGGACACCAGGACCATGACAACTCTTGTAAGGAAAACATTTAATTGGGGTGGCAGCTTACAGTTCAGAGGTTCAGTTTATTGTCCTCATGGCAGGACATGGTGGCATGCAGGCAATGAAGGCAGACACATGCTGGCTACATCTTAATCAGAAGGTAATAGGAAGTGGACTGAAGCACTGGGTATGGCTTGTGTATATATGAGACCCCAAAGACTACCTCCACAGTGACACACTTCCTTCAACAAGGCCACACCTCCTCCAGAATGCCATACCTCTTAACAGTGCCACTCCAT
This sequence comes from Neotoma lepida, assembly GCA_001675575.1. Lineage (NCBI taxonomy): Eukaryota > Metazoa > Chordata > Mammalia > Rodentia > Cricetidae > Neotoma > Neotoma lepida. Next base: position 341,012 of record LZPO01075873.1, read on the forward strand.
ATGAGTTTGTGGTGGCCAATTAAATTCAAACTACCATAGCCATGTACAAAAATTAAATCTGAATTGTTCTAGTCACAAACTATAAAATTAAAAACTATATATCTTTACAAGAAAATACACAGTTAATCCCTTCATGATCCTCAATATTTTTCACTATTTATTTATTTTTATTTTATGTGTATGGTGCTTTTTCCTGCATGTATATTATTGTAATACTTGAGTTCCTGGTGCCCTCAGAGGCTAAAAGAATGCATTACATATTCTGGGAGTGGAATTAGAGATGATTTTAAGCCACTTTATGGGGACTGATAATCAAACCTGGGTCCTCTGTAATTTATATTTGCTAGATTTTAATTGTGTTACATGTAAGAAGATTAATTATTAAACATTTTTGTATCATATTTTATATTAATATTACTTTATACTAGTGAAATCCCATATTCAGAAGGAAGGACTAATTCAGTTAATTAAAAAAAAAAAACAAAGTTCTAAGTATAGGGAACTTGATATTTTTAAAACTTCCACAACCTTTAAAGCACATAGTTCACAAACATGATACTCAAAACAAAGTACCAGGTATCTATCAAGGAGAGCTACTAACTCAAATGCAATCACAAAACTAGTGAATCAGGCGGCTATAGTTTGAGGCATTAACTTCAGGCTAACTCAAAAAGCCTATAATAGATTTATTAACAATTACTTCTCTTGAACAGTCACAAGCTATTGGATATAAAATGGGCCACAGAAAACACATTCATCCCACATGCACATATTCACAAAGATACGCATGCTAAAGTATGTGCAAACACACACCAACACCTCCAAAAATTTGAATGGTGGCAGTATTGGCCAAAGGAGAATAGAAGTTTATCATGGAAAATTTTCAACAACTAAATTCACAAGCAGTATATATGGTCAGTGGTTTAGCTAGGGTTTTACTGTCATGATGAAACTCCATAATCAAAAAGCAAGTGGGGGAGGAAAGTATTTATTAGGCTTACACTTCAGCATTGCTGTTCATCACTGAAGGAAGTCAGGACAGGAACTCAAATAGGGCAGTATCCTGGAGACAAGTGCTAATGCAGAGGCCATGAAGGGGAACTGTTTACTGGCTTGCTTCCACAGGCTTGCTCTGCCTGCTTTCTTATAGAACCCAGGACCACCAGACCAGGGATGACAACAGCCACCATGGGCTGGGCCCTCCCCTATTGATCACCAATTGAGAAGATGCCTTATAGTTGGATCTCACACACAAAACCAGCCAGTAGAGTCAGCTTCTAACTTTGTAGTTTTACTTTGAGGGTGGCCTGCAAATATATCTTTAGCTATTCATCTTCAGTAGACTATAGTTAATGTAAATTCTCACTGAGACAAAATTCCTCATGGCCAGAAAATATTTTGCCTATTTTGTCATCCTTTCCTCGTGTGATGTTCAGGGAAAATGCTCCATTTCACAGTCATATCATCAACCATTTTTGTCAATTCTCACTGTCTTCATTAAAGACAAAGGATGATTTATCAACTAAGGTTTATCCAGAGTTTAAAACGATAGTATCAGTTATTTATTGCTTTATGACATGACATCAATAAACTTAGTTTTTTGATAAAATAGTCATTTATCATGTGTAAAGATTGTACACACAGGAACGAATATTTTTTTTTCTCTTGGAACTGTCTATCTTCACTATGACAGTATAGTTAGCCTACTGTGTTGTTGAGAAAATGGGGAATCTATATGATCATAAATGTCATTTGAAATAAATGAAAAGGGGCTTCTCAAAAAGAATGGGGTGAAGAAGAATAATATGATGAATGGAGAACTGAAAATATGGTAGTGAAGAAGGGTTAGTCCTTACCAAAAAGCGTACAATACAAATTGTGGCTTAAAGTAACAAGCAGATGCCATATCTTAAACAATAGGGACCAATGGAATGCAGGGTTTCTTTTTTGAGATGATCTAATATTACAATATGAATGGAGAATGAAATGACTCAAGTAGTAGTAGAGAATTACTTATAAAAGTATGCTGGAACTAGATAATGAAGAACCTAAGTTTTATAATAAGCTTGGTCTAATCATTATTTTTAATATATAAATGGCAAAATATAGAGTTGTGCTACGATATTGACACATCATGAATAAGAACATCAAGAACTGATGCAGTAAAATAATGGTAATTCCTTTGTACATTGCAATGTGTTAATATTTATTTATTTAAAATTTTTATTGTATATGTATATGAACTTAATTATCTAAATGCATGAATGTAAATAAATACATAGATAGGTGATAGCTGGAAATCAAAAAGGATAGATATACATGATAGTCAGAAGACTATGGATATCTATAGATATATGAATAAATGCAAAGTAAGAGAAATACAATAACAATAAAAAGTGATTCACATAATTCAAAGTCTGCATTGGCAATAGTTTCAAACAATTTTATTTAAGATATATAGCTAAGATAAGTTGATACATCAAATTACATAACATCCTACAAAATATTCAACATGATTATCTTACTATTATCAATTAACTGGTGGGTTTTAAAGTTAATGAAGGAAATTACTAACGAAGGACATTTATTTAAATGCATTCATATGTCTTAAAATGAAAAAAAGAGAATATATATATGTGTGTATATACACATAGTGATTAATTAGTCCAAGTATATTTATGTATATATATTGAGAAACACAATGATAGAGTGTGTCAGTAGAAAACAACATTGCTTGAGCACATTTAACACAGATTATTGACCTTGTACATATAGTACAACTAAGAATAAATATAAAGATTTATTTTTGACCTTCAGCATCTTAAATGTCCAAATGCTCATCAAATGAGAGAAAGGTCAATGAGCTAAGGAAGCTTGTTTTCCTTTAAAGATTTTCTGCTTGAATGTCACTTCATCTTAGTGCTTACAGAACCCCAAATTACAAATAGAATAAAAGGGTGAACTTTAAAAAACATGAAACCTGGCTTCCAGTATCTATGCTTTATATTGGGAGAAAATAAAGCACTCTTATAAAATCATCTTACTCTTCTAATTAATTACTAGTACATTCAAGGCCCAAGGTGTTAATATTAATTCTGAAAGTACTTAGTATGTTCTGAGAAACTAGTTAGAGCTAAGAACCTGGCGCTGGCTAAGTAGCTAATGAATTTAACTTGTACCTTGATCAACACAAACTTCACTTATTTAATATTTCAAAATCATAATTAGAAGATTTCCTCAACAGCAGAGGAAGAAAATATACAGAATATAGCATATAGTTAGCATGTTCTGAGAAAATTATATATGGAGGAATCAAACACTTGGGTTCATCCTGACAGTAACAAGACACTATGAATGACTGTGACTATGCCATCATGAGCAGAGTCAGCCTCACCTCGTGGAGGAATTGTAGCCAAGTTGCCATTAGTGAAAATATAATTTATAATAATCCCAAATGTGTTTCCTTTGCTATAAATTAATTGGTGATAATGTCTGAAGCTAAAATTTAACACAAAATTGAATATCGGGAAAAAGCACTTTTCTCATAAAATAAATAATAGCAGTGACGTTTGTAAGTCACAAACAACATAGATCTATACTATTTTGCAAGTTTTGCATTCCCAAAGGCTATATTCAATAGCAACATGCTCACTTCTTTCTGCAAGTTATTTTTTTTTAAGAGAACCCTGACTAACACAGACATTGGGACCAGAGTGGTTCTAGAGCAATAGAGGTATAAGGACACACTGTTTTTAAGTATTTGGAATAAGCATTCCAATTTTCCAACAGCTACAGTTACTGAAACCTCTTCAATCAATAAACACCTCCTAGAAGCTCAGAGAATCTGGAAAGCCTGTGGCATGAATCATTTTATAGTCTTAAGCAGAAAAATGTATTAGATTGTCCCTATACTCAAAATGTGAGAGACAACCTATTTGGTGTGAAAAAATAAGGAAAATGATGACACTCATTGGTTGCTCCTAGCATCTCCAGATAAATTGACAAAGGAAAAAAAAATATGTTCAATAATAAAATTAACCAACCTTGAGCATCCCAGAATAAGGTTCTGGATAATAATAAAATCAGTGAATAAAATTCATCAGCTTCAGAGGCACACAGTTTAAAGGTTCCCATGTGTGCCTTGGAAGAGAATCTTCTTTCTAGCAGTCACTGAGATCAAGTGTGGGAAAATAAAACCAAAGTCCTTATTATGTTGGCAGATTTAAAGAGAACATTCAAATCTCAGCATTTCGAGGGTGTATGATGTTAGAGTAAGGGCACTGATTGGTAAAGAAGGAGATCCTTTAACTTGGGATGGAGATGTGTGGGAGGACACTATTGAAGCTGAAAACTTCCAATCCTCAGATTCTCATTGGGTTGTCTTACCTGAGTTAGTAGTCTCCCCACCCTCATCAGAATATGTATTGCCACCTACACCACCTGAAATGTCACCTTTTTCACCTTTCACTGATGAAACTAGTCCTTCATCGTATGCTAAACCAGCAGTAACTTTCCCTGAAGGAGATGACAGACAAGACAGTACTGATGTTTCTCATGGCCTACAAGACCTATAATCAGTCTTAAGACTAGACTAGCCAGGCTTGTGCATGAGAAATAGAAAGTGTAGCCCATGAAGAGATACACCACACAACTAAGGAGCTTAAGGAGTATAGTAATTTAATCAAGCAGAAAATCTGGGGAATATATGTAGGAATGGAATTTAACTTGTGGGATACTGGTGGAAGGAATATAAAACTGGATCAGGCTAAGTTTACTGACATAGGTCCACTGAGTAGTAATTGGAGCCTTATTTTGGAGGGTGACACAGTTAAAACATATATCAAAAGTTTGTTTGAATGGTTGGCAAAAGCATTTCTTAAAAGATAGCCTACTGAAAATGATCTGAGGATGTCTGATATCCCTTGGCTTTGTGTTGAGGAAGGGATTTTAAGGCTCCAGAAACTTCACTGCCAATGGGTACACTATATAAGACCTCATCCTCCACAATGGGAAGGCCTCGAAGACAACTGCTTCACTAATCCTATTAGATGCAAGGACACTAGCACATATGAAGGGCTTTGTTGTTGCTCTGTTCCTTGTGCCAGATGTTAGGGATAAGAGACACTACTGCTCAGTTGGATGAGATAAATGCATTGAGTTTAACTGGGCCTCAAAGTAGCAGAGGTCAGGTGGCAGCAATGAATTGCCAAATGCAAGGTAATTGTAGTTATTTTAATGGGAACATAGACAAAGCAATGTCCAAAATGCCCTGATGTATAATGATCAGCACAAACAAAGTGATTTTTATGGGGACATGACTGATAAGGATCTTTGGTATTGGCTAATCAGTCATGGTATTTGCAGCCATGAAACAGATAAGAAGCCTTTTGTTGTTTTTGTTTGATCTGAATATATAGAAACATTCTCAAACAAGTTATAGAATGACTATGTTGGATCTTGGCAAAAGGGAATCTCTGCCCTGAACTAATTTCCAGACTTGAGTCAACTAGTAGATTCAAACCCCCTTGAATGAATGGAGAACCAGGTTCCCCTGAGGAATGACCTTGATAAATACCTAAAGTTTTATGGTTAGCCTCTCTCAAGTCCTTCCCCAGGGGACCTAAAATTTTTACAAGGGTAAATGTACAATAGGGGAAAGCAAGTAATCAGTCCTTCTGGGGGTAGTTGAATACTTCTGAATTGACACTAGTTCCAGGAGATCCTAAGAAGCAATGTGCAATCCCCATTAAAATAGGGGCTTATGGAGGTCAGGTGATAAATTGAGTTCGGCTGAAATAAGACTCACAATCTGTCAAGTGGGTCTCTGAAACCATTTTGTACTTATTTTCCCAGTTCCAGAATACATAATTAACATGTATAGGTTTATTACTTTAAATTGTGTGTGTGTATAGATAGATAGATAGATATCCTTAGAATTTGGCAGAATTCTCACATTGGTTCCCTGAGCTCTGGAGTAAAGGATATTGCGATTGGAAAGGTGAAAAGCAAGTCTTTAGAGTTGCCTCTGCCTGGAAAAAATAGTGAATCAAAAACAGTATTGCATTTATGGAGGAAATGCAAAAATTAGTGCCACCATCAAGGACTTGAAACCATATAGGGAAGACAGCTCCTATTACATTTCCCTTTGTTTCGCACATCTGTCCAGTGCAGAAGAAAGATAGACCATGGAGAATGACAATTGACTATTGAAAACTCAGTCAGGTAGTGTGTGACTCCAATTGCAGTTCCTGTACCAGGTGTGATATCTTTACTTGAGCACATTAGCATATCTCCTGTTATACTGTATACAAGTATTGATATAAGAAATGTCTTTTTCTCTGTTCCTGTCTATAAGGACCATCAGAAACAGTTTGCTTTCAGTCAGCAAGGACAGCAGTATATCTTTTGTGTTTTATGTCAAGGATGTATTGAATTTCCAGCCCTGTGTCATAACTTAGTTAAAAGGGATATTGATCTTCTGTATCATCCACAAAATATCATATTGGTTCACTATATTGACAATATTTTGCTGATTGGATCTAATGAGCAGAAAGCAGAAACCACTTGAACTTACACTCAACAACACTGATCTTGCTATAGTTGCTGCTGAATACCAGGTATTCCAACACAAGGGACCAAAACTGAGGCCCAGATATGCACCATTCACCAGGGTGACCCAAGAGGTAGAGCTGGCTATTCACAGAGGGGGGCACCTTTGGGACCACCAAGAGGCTCAAGGGGTGGCAGAGGGGGTCCTGCACAACAGCAGAGAGGCCGTGGTTCTCGTGGAGCTCGGGGCAATGGAGGGGGCAATGTAGGAGGCAAGAGAAAGGCAGATGGGTACAACCAGCCTGATTCCAAACGTCGTCAGACCAACAACCAACAGAACTGGGGCTCCCAACCCATCGCTCAGCAGCTGCTTCAACAAGGTGGTGACTATTCTGGTAACTATGGTTACAAAAATGACAACCAAGAATTTTATCAGGATACTTATGGGCAACAGTGGAAATAGACAAGTGAGGACTTGAAAAACGATCCTGGCAAGATACGATTGGCTCTAGATCCACATTCTTCAAAACAAAATTGGCTTAACTGTTTCATCTGTAAGTAGCAGTTTGCTGCCATTTGTATTCAGCTGAAGAAATCACTATTGTNTATANACTCAAGTCTTTTTATTTTTCTTCTTTTCTAAATGCTCTTGGACATTATTGGGCTTGCAGAGTTCCCTTATTCTGGGGTTACAATGCTTTTGTCGTTCCAGGCTTCATTTAAGCTTCAGAACAAACTGTTAAATCATGATTTTGCAGAACCTT
>LZPO01075873.1:379227-396728 GCA_001675575.1 Neotoma lepida
TTCTCCTTCCTTGATCCTCTCCTTTCAGATTTCTCCTTCTATTTATTTTCTCTGCCTGCCAGCCTCTCTTATCTTTTATCTGCCCATCTATTTACCATTCAGCTCTCTGTTAGACCAATCATGTGTTTTAGATAGGCAATGTAAAACAACTTCACAGAGTTAAAGAAATGCAGCATAAAACAATGCAACATATCTTTGCATCATTAAACTAATGTTCTACCACATAAACAAATGTAATACATCTTAAAATAATATTCTATAACATATTTCTACCTCAAGATCTGAATTGAAGGTCTGTGTCTTCCTGCCTTAAAATCTAGATTAATGGTGTGTGTCTTCCTACCTCTAAGATCTCAATCAGAAGTGGATTCACCCACTTCAAACCAAACAGAAAACTTCTTACAGATATACCCTCCATTTCTGGATTTTAGCTCATTCCAGATATAGTCAAGTTGATAGCCAAGAATAGCCATCATGGATATCAATATATACAACAAAACATTTTCCAGAGGTATAATTGGATCTATGGAAACTTTAAGTTACCTTTTCACATTGTCTTTAAAGTAATGACTGTCTCCAATAAGTAACAAGTTGAACTTGGTCAAAGTTCATATACTCGTTTCACCACATTAGCATTCTCATCTCATTCCTTGTGAGTATTTGTTTGTTGTTTCAATTTCTTTCCTGGGATTTTCTTTCATGATTTTAAATTTCTGCTTCAAATTCTGACTGTTTCATCTCCATTGTTAATTTTGTTGTTTGTTACTAAAAAGCTATCCATATGTCATACATATATTTATCTGAATCACGAGTATAGTCGGTGATCTTTTCTAAAAAGAGCACACTGAAATTTTTCCTATCATTTTCCTACCATTTCAGCTATCATATTTTTTTTATTTTCCATTACTGGGGAGTTGTGAACTTATGCAGGTGCCATAATGTGTTGCTAATTCCTTGATATTTCTGATTCATTATAAATCTATTGTTATGGATATATAATCTAATTTTTAAAAAAAATATTTTCCCTATTTCGCACTTTTTTCTTGGTTCATTTTATTTTATTTGAGTTGTACCAAATCCTTGCTGCTGTTTATTTGGAAATTTAAATGTATAGAAAACATATAAGGATTTGACCATATTCTCAGTGATAAATTGCTGTAAAACAAACTGAAAAATGTATGCAGTTCCCTTATGTCAGCTATAAGGCTTGTAGACAGTAGTACTAGGGTTACTTGTTGGTGGAGTATTAATACTTAAATAATAAAATTTGGGGAAATGGGAAAAGATGATAAGAGGCATGGTAATTGTAGAGAAAATAAAAGTAGATGTAACAAAAGAAATGACAACTGTAAATCCCATTTCCGTGAAATGAAACTTAGAACATAACACATAAACAATTAAAGTACTACAGTATTGTACCAGGCTTTTTCTTTTGGGCCACCAACCAGCTCCCAAATCATGACACAGAGACTTCTTAATTTGTTTTGAATGCTCAGGCTACCTTAGGCTTATTTCTGGCTAGATTTTTACTTTAACTTAAATTAACCTGTTTCTTTTTATCTACATTTTCCTGGGGATTTTTCCTTTTCTTTCCTTCTGTATATCTTACTTTAACTGCTTCTTGGGTCTGGCTGGTGGATGCTCGGATTCTGGCCCTGCATGTCCCTCTCTTTCTTGTCATTCTCTTCTCCTTCTCTCTTGTTCCTCCTCTCTATGCTAGATTTCTCCTCCTAATTATTCTCTCTACTTGTAAGCCCTGCTTACCCTTTCTCTGCCTAGCTATTGACAATTCAGATTTTTATTAGATTTATCAGGTGCCTGAGGGGGGACAAGGTGAAACAAATACAACACATCTTTACATATTTAAGATACATCCTTACATCATTAAACAAATGCAGCATAAATAAATGTGACACACCTTTATACAGTTAAATAATGTTCTGCAGCATAAACAAATGTAAAACATCTTTACACAATTAAAGTAACATTCCACAGCACAGCATAAATAATAAAATGGACAAAACAAATTAAGCATTAAAATGAAATAGAAAATGCAATTGCCTTTACTATTATTTCTTCTCTGTGATGTTAAGGTGACTCTTTTGCCTTGGAATTTGTTTTGCAGCAATTTTGACAGGCATTGAGGATAGTTGTCAGTCTCAGTTATTCAAATACTCTAAGTCAACGTGCCCTTCCAAATGACAGGAATTTGTGTAGCATCAGTGACTGAGGTCCACTTTCTGCTGATATTTTGTGTTCTGAGGCCTACCACCCACACCTTTATCTTTGAAGTTTTGAGGACCCTTCTTTTCAAATTCAGGATTTTATGAGAGGGTGTCAAAGGCCTGCCCATGTTACTGGATTGTCATTTCCATGGTGGTACCCTTTCAGCCTACTCACTCAGTTTCACTGTTTTCACATTCTGTGATTTCTTGCAGTTATCCCAGGCAATGACAGGAGATACAATGGTACTTCCTCTGTCAAATACTTCCTCAGCTTTAGTGCCACATTTCTGTTACTGTCTCTGTGGTGTGCTCTGTGTTAACCATGCTGTCTTCCTATGCATTTTATCAAGGCTATTGCAGATTTTTTTAAAAATCCTGGACTATCTGTGAAATTCTCATAGCATTCATGAGACTACTTCCCTGCCAGCTAACTATGAACTGATGTGAGCATCACTGTGTGGGTAGTTGCCAGAAAACTCCTTCAGTGAAGAAAAATAGTATGTAAGGTTATTTATTTTGCTTTTTAAAAATAAATTTTATTATTCAAAGCTTATAAGTTGAAAAAAATCACAAACCAAAATTAACCACAACAAAAGTCACCTTTTGTTTTCTTTTTTTAATGTCTTTCTTCTATAAGGATAGAGTTTACTGTTATAAAATTATAACACTTTTTTTAGACAATCATACACATGTGGCTTTTAATCATCCACATTACATGGAAAATTAGGTTACTTTTATGATTGCTCCTTCTAAAGCTCATAATCAATGTACTATCATTCATAACTGTATTATTTATTCAGACATCCACTGAATTATGATTGTTCAACTAACATTTTTTTCTACCTTATATTGATACGAAAGCAATGTGAATTCAGTGGGAGCCATATGATAATTTTTGAATTCAGAATATGCACGTTTTCCCAGAAGAATACTATGTGGTATGATAAACTCCTATTATTCTTGACAATGGCAGTGTGCCAGATTTTCCATTTAGAACAAGACCAGAAGGGTAAATGATAGAGTCACTACAATGTACTATCTCTGAGATATATAGTGTTTAGTAGAGGAGTTTCATCCAATGTATTCTAAAATTATAATATTTTCAACTTACTATGAGTTTATTAGGATTTTCATAGTTAATCATAGACCATTGTTACTGGTAACAGCACCATCTTTATTCCAGGATACTATTCAAGCCTCACCTGAGTTTGGGTGCTTATTACACAAGAGTATATGCTCCATTTACTTTTATGAATATGCACTTGGAAATTTTTTTGGTAGAATTAAAACTGTCAAAAATTTTAAAGTGATATGCTTAAGAGAGTCTGATTGAATCATCCCACTTGATGGCATTCAAAAATGTAGTTTCTAAATACGAATAACACAAAGAACTTAGCAATGTCATTAATAAATAAATTTTTCCACAAAATGTGTCATTTAAATTATGATTACAAGTATCATAAGGACAACAATGCAGCTTCTCTGTTCAGACAAAAGATGAATGCAACAGGCCCCAATTCATCTGTTTGTGAGTATATTAGGAACTCATTTTCATTCTATTACTTTTGCTGAATACAAAGTTGAGTAGTGTGTTACAGAAGCTCCCGGTTGCCTTGTCATGGTGTAGTTATTAGTAACATTGCTTCACTTATTCTCAACACTTGTGTTTCCTTTGTAGTTTACCTCAACCATGGTCCTTTCATTTTTATAAATATAGCCATGCTAATGGAAGGTCTGCAAAGATCCTCTTATGGGCCAGGCATAAAAAGTTCTATTTATTTAAATTTTTCATGGATTCATGTGTGAAAAATTAGATTTAAAATGACATTATTGTTTTCCTACATTTTTTTTTTGTTTGTTTTTTTGAGACAGGGTTTCTCTGTGTAGCTTTGCGCCTTTCCTGGAACTCACTTGGTAGCCCGGGCTGGCCTCGAACTCACAGAGATCCGCCTGCCTCTGCCTCCCGAGTGCTGGGATTAAAGGTGTGCGCCACCACCGCCCGGCATGTTTTCCTACATTTTTCATCAGTTTTTCTCAGAAATTATATTCTTCAACAACAGAACAGAATACTGTTTTGTTTTCCTTAAGTACTACTTGCCATACAATATTGCAATAAACTATTATTTTCCCTATCAACTCCAGTAGGTAAGTCACTTATATCTTTAGGAACTTATAAACTCCTTAATCACTGAAGAAAGAAATCTTATGTCTGGCATAATCTAAGAGGATTCTTTGGTATGCTTTCATTTATCTTTCACATCACATTATTGTCAGAAATGATATGAGAAGATCTGATTAGTGAATGACAATAACACTGTCCTTCTAAATACACATTGTGGTCTTTGAAAAGTGCATGATTTTTATTATTGAAGATTCACACCAAATATCAAAGATTGCACAAAATATAACATTAATAAACCTCCAATAAGAAGTCAAGAAAGTAGCCAGTCAATAACTCTATACCATTCTGATGTGATCATGAGATTAATGTAATGTTTCTACAAGTGAAATAACATTTAAACAGTCTTCATTGTAGAAAATATCATTCAATCATCAAAACATAGGACTTCAAACACTGATTCCTAACAAGGAAGATAAATTCATTTCTGCTAAATTAAATTGTTTGTTTTTAAGTGTTTGCAAAAGTAGCAGCTAATTATCCCACTTACTTATTAACCTACCTGCTTTTATTTCCCATTCTTGAATATTTTCTATATTTTGTTGTGATTAATTTATTGCATCAAAATGAAATGAAGGATTTTCATAGTTTTCAATTTTTATCTCAACAATAAATATAAGCGAGTTTCAATTATTATGTCCCTAAAGCTTTGGTAACTAGTAGAATATGAACACTTAATAAAGCAGGATAGCAGCAATGTAAATTCTCTGAGGTAGAGGCACAAGCTTACTTGTCCTATTGGAAATGTACCAAGCATTATGGTGTAATGAACAGTGTGAAGGCTTACAGTGGAAAGGTAAAATGAAAGGGGTGGAGAATTTAAGATACTATAAAGACAAACAAAGAAACCATAGTTAAGACTTCAATTTTCAGTCCTAGTAACATAGTAAAGAATAACATCATTTTATCTCCATTTTGAATATATTATACTAACAGTTATGTTAAACAAAGGCCCTTAGTTCTTGGGCCTACAGGAACTAGGGTAGAATAGCAGAAGCATTTGTTTGGGTAATATAATAATTCAGGTGTGATATGATGATCTCTTCAATCAGGACAGGTAGAAGGATATAAGATATAGTCAGACTCTAAATATATTTAAAGTAGAAACCAGGTGGATTTTGTTGATATAATGAATGAAGAACAGCTATGCATGGTGGCAAAAACCTATAAATTCTAGCAATTGGAAGGCTGAGGAAGAATTGAGAGGGAGCAACTTGGCCTGCATAGACAGATCTTCTTTAAAGAAATAAATATGAATGTAGTTGGTAAGAATGCATCGAGGCAAGACAAATTAAAGATAGATCTGAGTTTGGGGGTTAACATTTACTGCAATTTAGAATGGCATATAAGAGCAATTGAAAAGGAAAGATGAACTTTTTAGAATATGTTAGTATTAAGATATATCCAGAGATACAAGAGGATATGTTTGAGAAGCTCATGTGACATATAACATCTGAAATTCTGTGTAAAATTATGTACTGAAAATTTATCCCTGGGATCTCTGTTTCTCTGTCTGTCTGTCTGTCTGTCTGTCTGTCTGTGTCTCTCTCTCCTTCTCTCCCTCCTTTCCTCTCTCTCTCTCTCTCTCTCTCTCTCTCTCTCTCTCTCTCTCTCTCTCTCTCTTGGTGTTTGTGTGTCTGCATGTATACAGATATACTTCTAGAGGTCAGGATTCAACATTGGGTATATTTCTCTGTAGCTCTCCACCTTACTTTTTGAGACACAGTCTCTCAATGAAGTTGTAGCTGGCCATTTTGGATAGACTTGTTGGTCAGCAAGACTTATGTTATCTCTTTCTCCTCCTCCAACCTTGTGGTGACTTTACAGGTTCTTGTCACCTTTTCCAACTTTTATATGCATGCTAATGATACAAACTATGGTATTTATGCTTGCACAGCAAACCTTTTGCCCACTAATCCATCCCCTCAGTCTGATATATAGATAGAATTTAAAGCATTAATATTGGAAGCGTTCATCTTGATGATGAATTTGTCTTAAGGCGAACAATTCCACGTGTTGCAATTCCAGGTCTAACTCTGATAAAATGTTGGACCATAAAGAAGAAAATTCACAAAATGTCATCAATAGAATTAATTTCAAATTTAAACACCAAAACCAACAAGCATATAGACTTCACAGTAAAGAATGGAATACAAATTTATAACAGTTTGAGGTAATAATATTTTTGTTCATGAAGAATCTTGCTGCCCATAGAACACGACAGATTTGCTCTTGAATTGGAAGAATGAAGAAACCATTAAGCAAACCAGACAAATCAGATGTTATTTGGAAAGAGAATCAAAATGAGTTAGCTGTGAGCTTTTGTGGGATGAATTATATGGAAGAAAGGAATGTTGATATTGACCTGGTAAAATTCAAGATTGAATGTATTTATAAGTCTATAAGTCTTAGGGGTAAAAGATGGGTGAGAGTACTTTCATGGTATATATGTGACTCTCCTATGACCTATAGAGGCCAGTAAGGAGCTGATATTATCAGGAAATATAAGCAATGATGCGAACACCTCTTTACTACTGTAGAGGATTATTTTTGTTTCAGAGGCTAGAAAATGTGTTACTGAGAGCATACTAGATTTCCTGGAAAGTCATTGACACCTCTATAAAAATGATGCTGAATCTGCTGTAAAAGCTTCCAGAACTAGTGGGATACACTGTGAGAATGTTTATGGGCATACTCAGAGAATATGGTCTAAGAATGAATCCCCAAAGATTACTAAAATTCTGCAAAATTGAATAGCAAAGTCTTACAGTTTAAATTGTTGTTGGGAAATAATTGTTGAAGAGATGTAGAGGAAAATCATTGAAGTATTGTAGCAAATTAATTAAATAAATAACTAATTTGTAATAATAGAAAAAAGTAGAAATTATTAGTAGCAAGTAAATTTAAAAAATACTGTTGTATCTCCCTAAGACTGCATGTGTTTTATAAGATCCAGTATGCAAATTAGCCTGGACTTTTGACTTAGGCCTATGAACATCACTACTCCAGAGACTAAGTCAAGTAGGTAACAAGTTCAATGCCAGACAAGAAAATTTTATAGGATGACTCTATTTCAAAAAATATAGTTAAGATTAGCTATGGATTCAGGTCAGTGGTGAAGCACTTTCTTTGCATGCACAATGACCCAACTTCAACCACTAGTATGAAAGCAACAACAGAAGAGTAAGCCCTATCATCATTGTAATGTTACAAATAAGACAATTTGATACTATTACTGATTATAAGCTCACTCAATCTTCCTTGCTAAATACTAACTGGAGCTGTAGTTAGAACTCAGGATAACTGATGTACTAGCAATAAAATAACAGTTATGAAACAGATATTGTAATTAAAAAACTGTTTTAGCTACAAAATGGTAGGCAAAGACTTAAAAATGAAGCTTTCTTCTTTTTTACATATCTCTCTATGTGTGTGCATGTATGTGTATATGTACGTGTGTGTCTACATGTGTGTGTGTGTATGTGTGTGTGTTTGTGTGACTGACATTAACTATGTGCTTGCAGAAGCCAGAAAAGGTTATCAGATAATTTGGAACCAGACTTACAAGTAAGTGTGTAGGACTATATGGGAGCTGGAAACTGAACTCAGGCCATGTGTAAGCAACATATTCTCTGATAAATACACCTTTGCATCCAGGTATTACATGATTTTTACCTTATACAGTTTTTGAAGCAAACATCCTCAAATAAAGCATTAAGAAATCAGGGATAAACGTTTTTATTTTATTATTTTTTTTTTTGGATGACAAATCGAAACTACCCTAAACCATAAACTCATAAATGTTGACAAATATCATAAGCATTACGGCATCCAGCAAAAGTATTTTTAATTAGCTCTGTGCAAAGACTCTTCCATTTCAATTTGTACATTGTTAGTTAAATTCTCTTTGAAAGTATTCCATAAGGCAATGATGATTATGACATTATCATATACTATGGAAAATTGATTTAGTCTTTCCAAACAATATTTTATAAAAGTTTTTCAGCTATCTAACTTACCATAAGTAACATCATAGAATTACAAGATGTTAGTCAATTTGTAAACTCTCTACCCAACAAGTGTTTTTCATGCATAATCTTTAAGATTTAGAATATTTTTCTATAGCTAATTTTGGTTTTACACATTCTAAGCCTTGTTTTTTGTCTAATACTCATGTACTTGGGTATTGGTATCATAGACAATTTCAAGTAACAAAATAATTTCTGAAACTGCAACTTTATATCATTATGCATAATGAATAATCACAGCACGCACATGTGCAAACAGACAAACAGACACAAGTGTATGATGATAGAAAAGAATGAAGTGCTGGCAAACATGGACTAGGAATGGATGATGGACATCCATCAAGTAATTTTGAGGCAGAGTTCTTGTACTGTCCAGTTTCTCATTCAAGAATTTTGACCACCTTTCCTTTTTAAACCTCCTGGTGTTAAAAATAAAATGGAAAAGTGTAGTGGGTAGCCGTTCCAGCTTTGACCTCGAAGCACTGCCCCTAGTGTGGCAACAAGTAACTGCCACACCTGCCAATGACCTGGCCCTGGGGCGTGGCCGAGAGGGGTCCCCTTAAGACCCAAGATGCCTAAGTGCTTGCTCTCTTGGCTCCTTGTCGTCCTGGAGGCTGGATTGCAGACCAAGTCAGAGTTCTCCAGAGAACTATGCTGGACTGCACCTCATCTCTCCCAGATCCTGTAACAGTTCCCTTATTGGCTGTAAGTTACCCTTGAAATAAACCTCTTTTAATTACCAGATAAACTACATGGAATTGCCTTGTTAATTGCTGCAATAGAAAAGAGAAAAGGAAACCTTGAGTGCTTGATCCATAGTGCACAGAAAATAGTCATGAATGGAGAAAATATATATTCTATCACTACCAGCAGGATTTTCTTACCACAGGAGTGGACTCTACACTATTTAATGTGACATAAATAGTGCATTCCTGGCATTCCTATGAAAGTAAGCTTAAAGATAGAATACAAGATCAGACAAATTCATATATTCTCAGTAATCAACTATTCAAGAGTAAGAATGATATCTTTAAATTAAATTTAAAAAGACAATGTTTTCTGCATTTTGAATAAAATCATCTATTTTGCCCCAAATTTCTTTTGAACAGAGAATATTCAGAGCTTCACACAAGAATATGAACCTTTACTAATAACGACTTGTGAAAATCATCACTGCTTTGTATACTAAATTACTTATATGACTAAAATGCTGAAGACTACAGTAAGCAGTTATCAGAACACATTTTTACTAGTTATAAATTCAGAAAACAAAGCAGAATTGGTCTATAACACATCACGGTATGGTAGGAAAAAGCACCCATGTTGTCTTAATTCACTATCTTTACAAACCCTAAAATTGAAACTTAGACTTCAAAAATTTGAAGATGATGTAGTCATTTTGCTATTTTCATAACCAAATAGTTTCCTTAAGTTTCTTTTATGTGCAAACTTTGAACAATTTATTTTATCATGAATATAATTAATGTAAAGCATTTCTCCTACATAATGCATGATTTGTACACCAGAACTACTTTTTAAGTTATATTATTTCTGTTGAAGATTTCTTGCAACACACTACAAGTAAGTGGCACTAAATGGACTCAATTGTACATGTGAATGTGTGTTTGTGTGTGTTTTTATATGTGTGTAAAAATAATAATTTTAAAAGAAACAGTAAAATTCTGAGGGGGAAAGGCAGCTATGGAAATAATTTAAATAGAGTACTCAAGTATAAATTTCTAAAACAATAAAAATAAATAAATTAAAATTATCAGCAAAAAAAAGGAAATAACATTAAGGCAATTCCTTTGTTATAAAATATTATTCACCAAGAACTGATTTTCACAGTGCATACTCAATTC
The DNA here is from genome assembly GCA_001675575.1 of Neotoma lepida. Classification (NCBI taxonomy): domain Eukaryota; kingdom Metazoa; phylum Chordata; class Mammalia; order Rodentia; family Cricetidae; genus Neotoma; species Neotoma lepida. The sequence continues at coordinate 389,522 of LZPO01075873.1, forward strand.
TGCACAGAAAAACAATTCATTCTATTTTCTATAGGAAGCAGGCTGCCAATTTATCCATTTCAGAAAATATCAATTATGCTGCATTTTTGAAGTCAGATTTTGATATTTATATGAGTTAATTTAGAATTTGGGAAGTTTTATGTCATAATTTTTGTTAGAATTAAAATGTATAAATAGGGCCACAGTAATCTATTGGATCTAAAGTAGAATAATGCTTTCAGAACAATACTTATATTAATTCTTTCAGTTTCTTATGACTACCTTGCAGAATATCTTATAAACAGAATCATCCTGTCTTTGATTTTACCCTTGTTAAAAAACATTAGCTGAAGATTGCAATCGAATAGCACAATACCTCAAACCATCATCTCATTATCTATGATTACCTAGTCAATATAATCATTGTCCCTACAATAGGGACAATGACTGTGATTGGATGAAGACAGAAATAGATTACTCCTAACATATAATGTTTCTTTGCAATTATTTCAAAGGAGTTGATGTGGAAATTATTGTCAGGACAGATCAGTTCATGATTTAGTATAAAACTGATAAAATTATCAATTGTTCAATCTGTCATTTTGTTAGATTGGAAGAATTATTATCTGAAAAATAATCAGGATGATAATGACATTTAAATCCCAGAATTTTCTCCTACTATTATTTTAGTGGTACTAAACTGTGCAGAAAAATACATATGTGATTTCAAAGAAAGCAGACTTATAAGACCTAGATCTTAGATTTCTATGTATCGCTGTCTTATGATGTGAGCATTAGAGGTCACTTTCTAAAAGATGATGAGAAAGAAAGGTTAAAAGGTACCCAAAGGACAGTGCAATATAGAGAAATACACCCTGGATAATATTACTAGTATTTAAGAACATTCATAATTGACTGGACATATGTCAGGTTATCAATATGTCAGGTTTATAAAAATATCTAATGCCAAATATTTTGTCAAAAATATTAATTGAATTAATGAAGAATTCTTTATATGGTACTGTGCTTGTGAATTTTTCTCAGCCTCTAAAATCAATCTATTCATCTCTTCCAGTACACATATCAGAATATTCCATTTCTTAATTTGTTGGTCTAATGAAGAAAGAGAACATTTAAAAACTATTATACAGATGTCAGAATATATTATCTTTACGCAACAGATAAAATTGAAAGCATTTTATGGTCTGGTTGATAAGCTGATAGGCTACACTTAAAACTTAGCTTGCTTTTTCTATTGACTTGCAAAACACATTGCTTAGAGTTCAAGACCCTGTATCACCTCTATAATTGTGATGAATTAAAAGCCAAGTACAATGAAATCTACCCATAAGAGCCCCCAGAGTAGTTTGTTATCATAATATAATTCTCATGGTAAATTAATTATCTTAAGACTACCACAAATTTATTTTAATGTGTCTGAATTCTGAGTGCTTATTCCAACGCATCCTATATCAATCTACTTAGTGTTTTGTACTTATTAGATTGTGTGTGCAAGTTTCTGTGTTTCAATGCATTTTAAAAATAAAAAAATCAGGAAAGAAACAAATGTTATGTTTCTATTGATAAAAGTGGATTTATTTATTCATTTACTTATTTATTTATTTGATGTGTTTTTCACATCGTGTATCTTGATCTCATTCATTCCCCCTCCCTTCACATCTGGCCCTGTGCCATCCACCAAATAAAACAAAATTCAAGAGCAAAAAAGGAAGAAAATAAAATGAGAAAAATAAAAAAGGAAGGAATTAAAAATCCTGCAGACCCAAAGCTATAGAAAGTGGATTGAACATTTTAGTTTTGGAGAGAAATAATCAGAATTGAATGTATTTTATCTTTTTTAGGTTTAAATTATTTTAGAAGGTATTAATTACTACACAAAAGGATAATAAATGGAAAATTTTCTATTTATATAAGTATGCTACTTTATTCTGGAGGAAGAAAGGTGCTGCACTGCACTTCCTGTAACTCCAGCTCTTAGCAGATTGACACAGAAGGAGTAAAAGACCTAAGTCAAGTTCAACTTCCAAACAAGATCCCTGACTCAAAAATGGATAAACAAATAAAGGTAATATTCAATAAATTTAAAAAATATTTTAAGTTAAGGAGTGATTATTATCAATCACTAAAAGGCAATGAGTCCAGTTATTTAGCTAATTCTCACAGCTTATTTTAATGGTATACTCTATTAGTTTCTGTTTCTCAGAGATGGAGTAATGTATTTCCATATAAGATTTGTATTAAATGAATAGTTATATATATACATTCAGAATGTCATCTGATATATTCATATTATTTCCAGTAACTATAACTTGCCACACTGGTACTTATAATAGTTCAAAGTGCTCACAAATGTGTAAGACTGATAATTACTTTTCTCCACTGATAATGTATACCAGGCTTTTTCTTTTGGGCCACCAACCAGCTCCCAAATCATGACATGGAGACTTATTTTTAGTTCTGAATGTTCTGCCTTAGCTTAGCTCTTATTTTAATCTGTTTTTTCTTTATCTATGTTTTGACTCAGAGCTTTTTAACCTTTCTTTCTGTATGTCCTACTCCATGTCTGCTGGCTGGCAGCTGCTTGGATGGCCCCAGGCATCTCCCTCTCTTTCTCTCTCATTCTCTTCTATCCCTTCTCTCACATTCCTAGATTCTCTTCCCACTTATTCTCTCTGCCAGCCAGCCCTGCCTGTCCCTCTTGTGCATAGCTATTGGCTGCTTAGCTTTTTATTAGACCAATCAGGTGCCTTAGCAAGGCAAGGTGAACCAAATACAACACATCTTTAAATAATTAAAAATTGCAGCACAAACAATTGTAACACATCTTTACATCATTAACAAAGGGAGCAGAAACAAATGTAACACACCTTTACATATTTAAATAATATTCCATAGCATAAACAAATGTAAGACACCTTTGCTTAGTTAAAATAATATTTCACAATGGTGTGCATAGCAACTCCCAATAATATAGAAGCTGACTAATAAGGATGAAGCTTCTAGGTCAGTGCCAATTTGTTTTCTCTGTGCTCTCTTACTCAAGTATGTGATGGATCCAGTAATAGGGTCAATATGTTTTTACCATCATGTTCTAGTGGTTAACTAAGAACAACAGGAATAATCCTATAATGTTTGAAGATAAGTCTATAGAACCCCATCAGCCAGCAACTCAAAAAGAGGTAACCTGTTCTAGGTACTGAGTTTTATTTGGTACCCTGTATTGTCTAATGGGGTGATTGTTTCCCTGTTACAGAGTAACCCAATTTAACCTCCTCTTTGTATATGGATATGTTCATATTTGAGGAAGCTTTTTCTTCTGAGTTCTTCAGTTCTTTGATGTCAGTTGCCTCTCTTTTATGCTGTCCTCCCATCTCCCACTCTATTCAATTGGTTAATCACATATTTTTTAATTTGGACTTAATGTCTTTAGCTCTTTAGGTATTTTGGATGAAAATCCTTTGTTACAAGAATATGTAATCTACCCTAAATAAATGTTTTCCTTTATAAGAGTTGTCATGGTAATGGTGTCTCTTTACAGCAATAGAAATCCTAAGCCAGATGTTAGTACAAGGGACTGGGGTATTGTTGTAATAGATTTGACCATGTTTTTGTTTGGAGGAATTTGGACTTTGGTACTTTGGCTTACAAAAGCAGTATACTGCTTTAGGCACTGCTCGATGGGTCATACTAGTAGGGGCAAGGGAGACAATGGTGTTGATAATGATTTGAACTGTGGGGACTGGATCAAGAAAATTCGAAAGATAAGATTTTAGTACATTGCCTAGAAATCATTCTTGTGATATTGTCGAAAAGAATGTGGATGCTTCTTTTCCTTGTCCACAGAGTCTATCTGAGGCTAAAATGAAGAGGGTTGGATTAATTCCATTATCAGAGGAAACCTCAAAATAGTCTAATATAGACTCTGTCATGTGGTTATAAGTGGTTACTCTAATGAAGCTTTATAAGAACAGGAACAAGCTGGGCAAGAAAAAAATACATGATGTAGAACAATTTAAGGAGAAAAGGAGCACCAGGAATGGAGTTAAGAGGAATGGACTTCCATCCTATCTTCAAGGAGATAAACAGATTAAGAAATGGAATAAAGGAAGTAGTAATGTCAGGTCAAGATCCCATGCAGTTATGTTTCCAATTTAAAAGGAATTAGAGAAAAGCTTAGAGACCTTCAATCCCACCACTGGGAAGGCCGAGACTGGCAGATGTCTGAGTTTGTAGCCAGCCTGGTCTACAGAGCAAGATCCAGAACAGCCAAACTTAGGCAGTGAAGTAAAATATCAAAAACAGAAAGTGGGGAAAGATGTAATTCAAGGAGGGGATCATGGTCTAGCCTGAGTAAGCAGCAGAACTTGGCAGTTCTGGCCATGTCCTTCTAGCTTTAGAGTTAAGGACAGCAGAAAAAGGTTATAGAATTTGCTTCCAGGCCTAAGGAAAGCCTCTGAGACCAGACATGTGTAACAGGTGTCTCTGAATGGAGGCCTAGAAAGGTCATTGTGTGAAGCTGTGAAGTTGAAGCCTGGATTGCCTTGGAGATCCCAAGATGTTGGAGACGCCAGAGCAGTGGGATACCTGTAAGGAGAACTACTAACAGGGAGCAGAACCAGCTCAAGAGAAAGAAGTATGTTACAGTCAACAGAGCTGAAAAGAGTTGGAGATCTGAAGAGTATTTTGATATCAGACATGGAGATAGAGTGTTTGGAGTTTGCCCAGCTGGTTTTCAGTCTTGCTTTGATTCAGTATTTCCTCACAATGCTCCCTTCCCTATGTTTTATGAGTTGGAAGTATGTGATCTGTTTTTTTAACTTTATTTTGATTTCATAGGGGATTCCAGTTAAGAGACTATATGAATCTCAGAAGAGACTTTGAGCTTAAACTTTTAAACATTGATGAGCCTTTGATAGACTATGGAGATTTTTGAAGTTGGACTAAGTGCATTTTTTGTTATGATGTTGTTACAAGCATTTGGGGGCCAGGGAGTAGAATGTGGTAGTTTTAAAGAGAATGGCCCCCAAAGAGAATGGTAATATTAGGAGTTTTTGGCCTTTTGTTGTAGGTGTGGTCTTGCTGGAGGAACTGTGTTACTCTGGAGGTAAGCTTTGAGGTCTCATAAATGCTGAAGCGATGCTCACTGAACAAATCACTTCCTATTGCCTGTGAATCACCATGTGAGGACTTTCAGCTGCTAATTCAGTACCATGTCTGCCTTCAAACCCTCCTGTCACACTATGATGATAATGGACTAAAGTGCTGAAAGTATAAGCCACTACAATGAAATTGTTTTCCTTTATAAGAGTTGTTTTGGTCATGGTGTCTCTTCACAGCAATAGAAACCCTAACTAAGACAGTAATCTCACCAAAATTGACACAATCTAGAAACTCCATCAAGACATTCCCAGAGGTTTTTACTATGTTCAACTCTGGGTCTTGGTAAGTTTGCAATCAATATTAACTTTTAGTTAATCTCAAAAGTTATTGAGTTCCTTGGAAGAAAATTGCCTCTTTAAAACTTGTCCAAAAATAGAAGTAAGATGAGTGAGCTGGTAAAGGTAAAGCTAAATCCTGATGACGCTAATTGAATCCAAAGAATCCATTTGTATCTACAGGCTAGGATTCTTTGTACTGGAAGGTATTTTGGACACTACAAAAGGAAAAATATAAACACAAAGCCAACTACAATACCTTTGATCTACAATGGTCTGCTGGCTGAATGATGAATTAATGCAATGGTGGCAGCGCTGGGTAGAGTTATGTAACCTTGACAAAAACAAGTCATTTGAGAGAAGGGAGCCCAGTTAAGAAAATGTCTCCATAAGATTGGGCATTAGACAAGCTTGTAGGGTATTTTCTTAATTAGTGATTTAAGTGGTAGCGTCCAGTGCATTGTGGGTGGTACCATCACTAGGCTGGTAGTACTGACTTGTATAGGAAAGCAGGCTGAACAAGACATGAGGAACAAGCCTGTACACATCACTATTCTGCATTAGCTTCTGCCTCCAGGTCCCTGCTCTGCTTGAATTCTTGACCAGACTTCCTTTGATGATGAACTGTGATGTGGAAGCATAAGGAGGAATAAACCCATTCCTCTCCAAGTTGCTTTCATCATGATTTTTCATCTCTGCAATAGTAACCCTAGTCAGGACAATAACACAAAGCTTGTGGGAGTAACCAACCTATTTCAGATTTGATTTCAGGTCAACTCCATGAGATGAAACCCATGAATGTCATTGCTTGGATGCCCAACCTCCTGAGAGTAGATAGCACAGAAACCTACAGAAATATGAAGTACTAGTGTTCTTCTAAAGGAATGTAGCAATAAAATGACTCCTAATGACATTCTGCCATATTTATAAATCAGTGACTTGCTCAGCCATTATCAGAGACGTTTACACTTGCAGAAGATGGAGAAAAATACAGACACCCATATACTGATAAAATGCAGAGAGTGAGAAAGCTCAGAACACTAAACCTTAAACAGTATGTCTCTATCAAATTCCTCCCCTTGGGGCCCAGAGAACTGAGAAAGAGGAGAAAAAAAAAGATGATAAAAGCCAGAAATGATGGAGCACACCAAGGAAGCAAGGCATTCTAAAGACAGTAGGACAGATACACACATAAACTCACAGAGGCCAAGCCAGCATTCACAAGGCCTGAATACATATGCACCAGATGGGATCTATCTCCAAATGATAACTACTTCCAGATGAAAATTTACATTTCTTCAAGAGAGTCTCAATAGGGAAAATAAACTACTCTTAACGAGAGAGTACATGCCTAGCAGTAGATAGCCAACAGAAAAATGAACTCAATGTCATGTTTGGAGGTTCCTTATTTCATAATGTTGTGTCAGGGCTTTTTTTCTCTTTTTAAAAATTGCATTTATGTATTTATTTTCCCTACTGGTCTTTTGCTTATATATTATGGCTTCTCATTTTGTGCTTTTATGTATTTCCCCAAGTATGTGAATGAGTAAGCCTCTGCATCTATATCTTTTTCTTGTATCTTTTCTTGGCTGTTTTCATTCTGTTTGTTTGCTTCCTCCTACCCTGATTTGTTTGTTTTTACCTTTTTATTTTATTTTATTATTATCTCCGAAACGCCCATTTGTTTTAAAAGCAGACAGCATAGGGATGGATCTGGATAAGAGAGGAGATGGGGAGGAACTAGAAGGAGTAAAGTGAGTGGAAACCATAAA
>LZPO01075873.1:396757-423016 GCA_001675575.1 Neotoma lepida
AAAAGAACCCTTATATTCAGGATAGTCTTATGACTTAAAACATCAATGACCACAAAACAGTATGAAATATTTTCCTTGCAGTTGTGTGAGAAGAGATAGAGTTTTCTTAGGCTTGGCACAAAAATAAAAGGAACAATAGAGTTCTATACTCAGTTTAACTTTTCTCAAACTTATGATTTCAAAATGGAATTGAAAAATATTTTCTAGACCAAAACCATTTCAGTGGTATTGAACCATCAGTATTTCACAGAACAATTTCTGTCATTTACTGGATCATAACTGGATCAGTCAGTTATCAAAGATTTAATTAGAAGTGGTTTAACTTCAGCTACTCCATTATCAACTATGAAGAAGTAAGTTGTTAAAATGTTATTTATTCCTATTGACCTATATTTTCTGTTGTCATGAAGTTCACTTTGGACATTTTCATGCAACTAGCATGTATACTATAGCTTTAGTTTGAAAATTTTAAATGAATATATACATTCTTATTTTAAGAAAAATATAAATTTTTGTAATAATGTAAAAACTTACAATTTTGAAATGAAGAGTAAACTGTATAGATATGCAGTGAAACAGTAGAATATATGAAATGTATCAGAGAATGTATCACATATAATTTTGAAATTCACAGTGGCAAAATTAAGATGTATTTAAACATATCAACCTCTGAAGTTTATAGAAAAGGTTAAATCAGTTCAAGACATTTCTGGTAAAAAAACAACAAATTTAAGAAACTTTATGATACTTAAAACATTATCATGCCAGCATGACATATTGTGTAAGATTAATCACTGGCTCCTACTACAATCAATAACTATTTCACAAAAATTGCATAGGGGTAATGTAAGCACCACAGGTTAATGTGGCAAGGTAGAGAAGCTCTATTTTATAACCTTTACTACTTACTACAAAATTAGTTTTGTGAATGCTACGAATGTATATGTATTACCAATTAGATTCTATAATTCCAAAATGTTGAAGCAGAAATATGCAGACTGTACAAGAGAAATGTAAACTATTTTAATATTTGGTGAGTGTATAGGAAATGTACAAACAGCTCTATCATATAGATTTTACCAAGATATTTAAGTGACACTTTGACCATAATTATTTTTGGAAGTTAAGTAATATATAGAAACCTCAGAAATCCCCAGAAACAAATTTTTAGAATAAAACAAAATCCCAGAAGGAATTATCAAATATTTGAAAGTAAAATAATGTGTCTGATATATACTGGCCTTCACAGTTCAAGTAATTTCACACCTTGGTCCTTGTACAAGATCATACCTCCCCCAATGTTTTTACCAACTATAGAAAACATTGTCCTCCAAGTTATTTTACATGTACTGTTGTAAAGAAGAATATTTTCTTTGAAATTAAAACTAAAAGTATAAATCATGTCACTGTTATAACACTCAAATATGAATAATAATAAACCACCATAAAATTCATTTGTGCTTTACGAGTACAAATTCCCTAAACAATGAACATTTCACAGGGATGTAAATCAAAAGGCAAAATAAAACACTGAATAGAAAAATTTACTACTCCGATAAGTTTTATATCTTCTTAATCCTCCTTTTCCGTGTGTACAAGTAATTCTTTACTGGTTTATTTTCTACACTGCATAGACATTCTACTTTTACATTCATAAATGCCCCAAAAATGGGGAAGTAGGAGATAGGCACACACTAGAAAGCATTTCCCAACCAATAATTTTCTAGAAATCACTAAGGAAAAATAATGCCTCACCTTATGAAACACAAAACAGAAGTTGGGAGCAAGAAGTGGTGTGGTGTATGAGAAGAGAAGGATGATCGGTTGCGGAATGGGTGGGTAGCTTTGATCAAAACACATTGTATACATTTATCTCAAACACTATATTATTAAATATATTATATGATTATTATATTAAATTAAATAAATTAATTAAATTAATATATATTATTATTATATTAAATGTATTATATGATTCTTTAAACTTTGTTTGTTAATATCTTGTAAGTAATATAAATTAAAACTACAAATGATGAGTACCCACATTTGGAGAAGAAGTTTATATAAAGGAAAATAAAAAGAAATGAGAGGTTGATGTCTTCTTTTAGAGTCCATTTTCCCCGTGTTTATTCTATCTTATATATTAAATTTACTAATTATATAAGCTAAATAATATTAGCTGTAATAAAAATATAAATAATAATATTCAATAAAACTGAGTTTGGAACTTCTAAAGAGAAGTTGTGTCAGAAGTGAACATGTATATTTTAAAAGATTTTTTTTAAGTTTGATTGAAATATTAAAAACATAGAGTTGTCCCATTTAGGAGGACTTTACTATACCAGTCTGATGCTCTCTTCCCATAGAAGTAAGATTGTAAAGGAAAAATGTCAGTTTGGGTTAAGAAAATAAGCCAAAAACTTGTGTCTCTTTTTTTCTGATAAATGTAGCCTAAGAGATTGCCCTGGAATTACCTTCCTGGCTAGTGGGGAAATAGATTCTTCACTTATTTGCCATCACATAGTGGGAATTCCTCACACCAGTGGGTTTGTATATCTATTTTATAAGCCCAATCCTACTCATGGTGCATGAATGTTGTTTTCTACTCTCATGCTCAAGCTGTAACCTTGGTCTTGCCATCACTTTCTTGGGTAGTAGAGAGGATTACTAAGTAGTTAACTCTCCCAAGTTGATTTTATGGATTTACTGTGACTTAAAGACTGTAGACAAAGTTCAAATACAATCTACAAATTTGAAATTGTACTCATCTAATTATCTTTTTATATACAATTTATAGCTTTAGTTTTATTTTCCTAACATTGTTCACCATGCCAATTCTAGGCAAAAAGTTATGATAATTGATTATATTGATATATAACTTCTTTGATTTTTTTTCTGATACTTTTCAAAACAATTGGTGTTTCCTTAACACAGGCTTATGAAACATTTACAAGCATCTGCTTTATACTTTTTTACAAGAGTGACCTGAAGCTGGAATCTGTTTTGAGCTAGGACTAGAAGATATTACTATGAGGCTTGGAAGCAGAAATTTGACTAAGAGTATGTTATTGTTTTAAAAGTGGAACCCTGAAAACTTATGGTTACTGATATATTGCACTTTGTAGGCCTTGCCTGTTGGTCATGACTGAAAAAGAGAAGTGGGTTCTAACCTTTGTACATGCCTTGTAGATAATAGTTGATTGTTTTAATTCTGACGTTTTCCTCTTTCTGTTTTTGTGTTTTCACAGGTCAAACTTACACTCAATAAAATTAACATTAATTTTAGGTCTTTTATAATATTTTGAAGAGTATAATGAAGAAAAGATCATGATTCTATGAGAACCTGAGTTTCAATTATCTTTAAAATGTTTAGATAATTGTGTCAATTGATATCAAGGTAAAGCTGCCAATTTGAAAAATAGTTTCATGCACATGTGAAATCAGATCTGGTAATCTGAATTGTAAATCATATGTGTGGAATAGTAGTTAAAGATTTAGATATTGGTATGCTTTCTAAGGCAGATGGTAGCTATTCATTTTTATCTGCTCACATGTGCCCTAAACTAAGCTCTAATCAGATCACAGCATCTTTGTTTTAATATATGTGTTCAATTGAGTCTTTTACCTCAACAATAGCACTATAAAGGAAAAGAAATTGACATTGTACAAAATGATATAAGAAACTAAAATATTTACTATAAATCTCAACTATCTTTAAATAACATGCTTCTTTTTATGAATATGTGAGGAATAAGACATATTGTTTCTACAGAGAAATATACATAATCATACACATGAAATCTTCATCAGCTACTAATATGTACACAATATTTAGTTAATTCTTCATTAAATTTCTTATTGATACAGCTTCTAAAGAGGAGAATTACCTATTCATAGTTAAAGTTATATATATAGTAGATTCATGTAAAAACAATTAAAATTGCAAGACCACTTTTGAGATAATATAAAGTTAATAAAATGAATGTCCCAGGTACTTCTACATCCACAGATAAAGAGTAGCTAAATAAATAGTACACACATACACAAAAGGAATTGTTTTGATTCCTGCAAAATTATGGAGGCAAGCTGTATTTGCAGCTAATGCTTGAACTTGAATCCACAGTCTAAATAGTGGGGAAAGAAAGATGTCAAGTGCCATAGAACAGACCAAATAGAAATCCTTGAACAGGACATATGATAACATGAATACAGACTAATTCCTGTATTATGTGCTTGCTACCAATAAACTTGATGTAGGTATCACATTCAGAACTGATTTCATTGTCATAGAGCTAAACACTACCTGAATGCAAGTTGGAGAAGATAAAGAATGGCCTGAAGGAATGTAGAACCCTTCAAGGTCAATTACTTCCTTATGCAAATGTAGTAGTAAGTTTGCAGATTAATGATAATGCCTATGTCACACAAAGTAGGTGTGACTTGTCTTTCATATACTGAATCAGTGGTTCTCAACCATCCTATGCTGCAACCCCTTAATACAGTTCCTAGGGGAGGGAGGAGGAGAGAGGGAAATCTTTCATTGGTATGTAAAATGAATAAAAATAATTTTCTTAATATAGTTCCTCATATTGTAGTGACCCCAAACCATAAAATTATCTTTGTTGCTACTTTATAACTGTAATTTTGCTACTGTAATGAATTATAATGTAAATATATGATATGCAGATGATCTTAGGTGACCTCTGTGAAATGGTCATTTGACCCCCAAAGGAGTTGTAACCCACAGGTTGAGAACCATTGCTCCAAAAGTTTCAATAATTTACATGTGGCTCAATGTAGTCAGTTAAGCACAAACAAAAAATTTGTAAGTAAAGTAGTCAATCCTAACAAAAATGGGGCACATAAAAAACTGATTACAAATCCTTACAGGCTATCTGTCATTTAGAAATATTATTGATATCTTGTAGAAATCTAATTAAATTATGTACAATATTACTCATATTAGATTGTTATAAGACATCAAATGTTCATACTATAGTAGCTAGAATATAGTTTAAACTATATATATTCCCACTTGGGATAACAATTTTACTGAATAATATCGAAGAATTTTTTTCAAAATCTCTATAGTCAATTCTAATTTCACTTTCCGCCCACAGAGCTGGTATCATTAGCTAATTTTCATTCTAATATCCTCCTTAAAATATGAGTCTCTTATTTTACTGATGCAGCTTTTCTAAATTACTTTATGTTACATTTCTTTCTTCTTCTTTTGTTTTGTTGTTGATGTTTTTGTTTTCAGTGCCTGTAATGTCTTCTCTCTCCTACCTGTTTATAGATTGTAATTGGCTTTGACAAAGTACAAGCTCAGTTTTGGCACCAGAGCATGGATGGGAGTGATGCTCTCAGGGCTTCTCCTGGGATGGGTGCTTCCAGCCCTGCTGACCTGCAAGTGTCTACCTCCTTGGTTTTGCTCACTTTAGTAACTCCCTTTCTGGGTTGATTTTCCCTAAGGCTTCTAGCTGTGTTCTTACTAGGCATATCATTGCTTCCTGGAAACTCAAGAAGTGCAGCCCTAGTGAGGACCCCAATGATGACTCTCCAACCCCACCACTGTGAATGCAGTGTAATTCCACAACTATCTTTTCCTGTGGACATTTGGAGCCCTTGCTGAGCTCCACACTGCTCTTCTCCCTGTCCAACATGTAATCCCAGCACACAGTGGGCTTGCTTAGCACTTGGGCACAGTGCTCCCCAATCACTGCCCACCTCATCATTCATCACCTACCGGTATATAAGCAGTGGATCCAAATTCTAGAGGTTTCTGAGAGCCATGTATTGCCTAGATAAAATTGAACAAGATTGTAACCATCATAGAAGTCAGTCAGTGCCCTGGTTCAGTCATGTTTCTCTTTCAAGGATACTTTGGAACAATTCTCTACACAGGTGATTTTAGATATGCAGCACACATGCTGAAAGAGCTTGTCCTGACACTGGAAAGCAGATTTATCCTTTATACCTAAACACCACCAATTGTAATCCAGCCCTGACTCTTCTTTCCCAAATAGATGCAACCCACTAGATTGTCAAGCTTATTCGAAAGTACCCACAACATATCTAAAATATTGTTCTACACAGCCTGGGAAAAGAATTACTGCCAGAGCAAACAGCACTGGAGTTTCAGACTTGGGTTAGGTGTTGAATACTCAGTTCTTGGACTAATTCAGCTGTTGGACTTGGCAGATGTGTTAACAGTAGAGGAAAAGGTCAGCAACATCCATGCTGTGGACCACATGGAGTTCTGCTATTCTGAAATGCTTCAGTAGAATCAGTCCCACTGTGTCATTGCTGTCCTTCCTACAAGCAGGAAAATCTGCAGTCCTCACCCAGACATCCATTATCATGTCTTATTTTGACCATTCCTTCTACTCTGAGCTTTCTGCTCTTTTTTTTTCAGTTCTGAGGCCTTGCCAGGTGGTACCCATTGCCAATCAACAGCCCCATGGAGAGCACTTTCAGTGCAGCCTGAGTCCCAGGCTCTCCATGTTCCTGATTTGAGACTAGCAATACATATGAGTTCCTTCTCTAGGAGAATGAACATGCTCTGGAGTTAGAAAGGAAGCTAAAGGAGCCAAGAATCCAGGCTGTTGTGTTTGAATCCTCTGAAGAAAAGACTGATGGGGCTGAAGTTGACAGAGACTCATTATAAAAGTACAATAAAGAACACATTTCTACCTGGACTCAGGACCTTTAGAAGCTCTTCTCCCACTCTGCAGGCTAGGAAGAAGTTTTCTCCATACTTCTGAATGGAGGAATTCTATTTGTCAGTCTGTTTTGGTGACTTCAAGAAGATGGAGATTGTTGATAACTGCCCCCTTGGGATTTTCAATGCAATTACAGTCTATAGATGGATTTATATCTCTAGAACCTGGGGAGGAAATAGGCTTCAAATCTCTCTTGATATCTAGGGAAGACATGGCTCACTAGCTAGAGGGAACCAAAGTGACTGGGAAGGCTATGATTCGTCCCTGTCTCACATTAGCAAAACTACCCACTTTTTCTGCCATGATTTATAGATCAAATAAATGATACAAAATAGAAAATACCTAAATTAAATTTGTTTATGAGGATCTAACTTGTGAAGAATAAACAATAATGTTCTAAGAACAAATAGCTAATGTCAAACAACTTGAACTTTGTATCTCTCAAATCACACACTGTCATTTTTATAGATGTATAACTTATGGCACACCATGTAAATTATTACACATCATTATCTTAGAGACATCATTGATATAATGTGCACCATTATCTTATGTACTCCTAAGGAAAAATTACTTCAAATTAAACTTGATCTCTTATTTATTATAAAGACAGTCCAAATGCATAAATTAAAAAAGTATGAAGACTGTGTCTTGAAATATTAATCTATGCTATCCTTTCCCTTCTTGCCATGTCATAAAGGATACTACATATTTCTGTGTGTAAGTACTCTAAATTATATCCATTGGTCTTGATAACTCTTCCAGCAATAGAAGTAAGGACCTTATGACATCCACACACTTACAATGAAATATGTAATCATTAATACTTAACTTTAAATGTATTTCTTTTCATGGCTATCAACTCAAATATTTCTGTTCTACCATTTCTACTCAAAAGAATTTTTGAAGTGTGCTTTAAGCAGAAATAGAATAATTGTTCAATCTTTCTCTTAACCTTGACTTGCTCTTAAGGCAAGTACCTCAGGTTCATCACTTAATCATCATGTTGCAGCTTCAGTTACAGCTTTAAGGCAATAAAACTCATTTCAGTGTATTATTAATGTTGATAAATAAGAAACTATCTATATTTATGTTTATCATTTTGATATTTCTAGTTCCAAGAACATATTTAAGTAAGAAAATCATTTTTGTTGATTGAAAGTGTAGAACAAGTAAGTCCAGTACAGGCACACCTATCTATCTTTGAACTCTCCTACTTCTAGCAGATTTCAGTGTGTCCTGTCACTGTGTGCAATGCTTAAATAGGACACTTTTTTCCCTTACAAAGGAATCTGGCATTTCATAAATTCTGAATGATATAGTTTCTCTGTGACAATTAAAAACTCTATTTCCTCCTCTTCTTATTCATCAATTATTTTTTTCTTAAAGCCCAGATTGTGATCATGCTTTATACTGAAAAATAGTCAACAAACAAAAAAACTAAAATATAAAAATAGTCAGAAGATAAATTCTTATCTTCCTTCTTTCTAAAATATAACATTGAGATACATATTTTCCTTGGCCAATTTACTCTCTACCTTCACAATTCAGCTAATTGGATCATTACCAGAAACCAAATGACTCTTATTATTTTAATGGGATCATTTCCTTTGTCACATTATTATTTTGCCACATCATTAAAAATACTTCATCTATTTGATTTTCATAATAAGTTGGAATTTCAGTTCAAGAAAAGGCTGACACATGGAAATTAGGTAGTTGATTTACATTTCCAATGCGTAAAGGACCACATGAAAGTTTAAGATTTGTAATAGCAAATATTAATTTATAAATGTGTAACATGGATATTTAATGAATATATGTGTAACTGTTTGTTCAGGACTATGCAAAAATTTGATGGACACTTTAGAGAATATATATACAGAAAATCCCTAGACAGTAATATAAACTTGGAAGTAAAAAGTAAATTATGGCATTCCCAATCATCCACTCTTCAGTCATCATGCTTTTAAAGACTACTATAGGCTTTCTGATTAAGTAAGTATACTTATATCCAAATATTTTCCTTCTTAAATAAAATTCCAGTCTGAAATAGAGACTGTACATATCAAGAAGAGAGAAAAGATTAACCAACAGATCAAACATATCTAAAGATTTCTGGAAGACAAAATTCCCCAGAGGCTCCAGGATTAGAAGTCAGTTATGAAAGATAATGTTGAAATATTGAGGATGAATTGAAATCCTGTGTATGTAATGATTGAGGAACTCAATATTCATATATCCTCTGCTAAGTATGCAGAGAACAGGCTAACTTTTCAGACACATTAATTATAGCATTCATTTCTCAAGAAATTAAACCATCTAGAAAAAAATAAAGGATTTTTATGGATATTGTCAAGCCAAAATAAAATATTCTTTATTCTGACCTATATGTGAACATGCATTGGGAGTTGATGAAACCACAGATCAATAGTCATCCTCCAATTTTCTCACAAAAAATTTAAAAAATGTCAATTATATACTGTGCTCACTGCATAAATATTTGGCTATCCTTCTCAAGAGATCAAATCTCAGAAAATAGTTGATGGCATTTCCTAAACATGAAGAATCTTAGCTGACTAGAATAAAGAAATAAATTCTTAGGAAAAATAAGAATCAAGAACAAAAGCTATTTGCAGACAAAGTAGAAAATTTAAGCAACCTCTACAAAAGTATATGTAGAGAATTTTGACATACAAACATAAAATGTTCCTCAGTTGTTTTACAAAAACAGAAAATGACTTTCATATGTATACCAAAAAATACTGTTTCCAAAATAAAACAACAAAAATGGTAAAAATAAATGGCTTAAATTTCTTAGAATGTTGAAAATAAGAATAAAGGCAGAGAAAATATGAAGAGCCTTGAATGACCACAACACAGTGGTCTTTATTTGCTTTGAAAAAGTAAGAGGATAAAATGCAGAATGGATACAATCTGTATTACCAGTAAAATATAGTAAACCAAGATAAACAAGAAAGCAGTTTTCAAATTTAAAAATTGCACAGAATAATTTACTTTTTTGCTTCATTTTTTTGATATCATAATATAATTAGATTTCTCTGTTCCTTTTTTCATTCCCTAAATCTCCCACATACCTTTCACCACATTTCTTAAAATTTATGACTTTTGTTTTTATTAATTGTTATTTTTATATCTAAAAAACCCATAAAGGATAATAGTTTTAATAATTTACCTAAAAATTATAATACACATAATTCCATGTACAAATATACTTATCTAATTTTAGTGAAATTCTCTTATCTAGACTGACAATGCTGTCTCCAAGAGCAAAAGACCACCTAACAACACCTCCAATACAAGACATGAAAAGTCTTCTTTTGAGTGGTTTTCAGGGCTGTTGAAGTGATTCCCAAATCATACAGACTATTGTTATCTTTGGTTGCCTTCCAGAACTGGAAGTAAATCCTTATTGTTGAAGAGATCATGTACCTTAGAAAGTGAGTGTAGAAACCCCTGGACTAAAAATTATCTGATTGCCCCCTTTCTAAGGACCGGATTGCAGATCAGTAGAAGGCATCACGTAAAATTTCAATGTAAACTTTCAATGGAAAGAAGCAAGCAACAGTCCTGCAAATGACATCTACAACCACAATATCTGTAAGAGTGCAGTAATGGCACACATACCTTGGTGATAAACAATGTCTTCCTAATTGGATTTAAGCCTGGATATACAAAAGGAAAGCTATGCTTGTATTGGAAATCTAGTTAAATATTCAATGCTAATGAAATAATGTGCCAGGCAGTGGTAGTGCACACTTTAATCTGAGCACTTGGGAGGTAGAGGCAGGCAGATCTCAGTGAGTTCGAGGTCAGCCTGATCTACAAAGAGAGTTCCAGGGCAGCCAGGGCTAGTACACTGAGAAACACTGTCTGAAAACAACAACAACAACAAAAATAACACATGAAATAATGGTTATTGCAGGAGAATCTATAAACTCTAATTCACTAAAACACCATAATCCCTAACAACAGCCTATAAACATTTGTCCTTATACCTGCAGATAAGCGTGGTAGTCTTCACCCATCATCAGGGAATAGCTGAGTTTTAGCATAATTATCACATGTCTAAAATCCCCTTTACTCATTCTACAAGAATATCAGTCAAAGTTCTACAGAAGAATAAGAAGGCTATGTAGTAATACAGAAAGAAAATTATTTTAAAAATATATGAAAAATCCTATCATGGGACTATGGTGCTAGGCTGTCAGCACTCTACCCTTTGCCCTATGTATCCTGGTAGAATGGCAGTACAGAAAACCTGGTGATGTAATTTCAGACTGAATGCAAGTCATATAAAGCAGCAAAACGAGCCTTTGGGAAAAATGAAATTCATGAGCAGGTGGCTGTAGAAATCACTCCTCCTCACAAAATGTGGGACTATGTTTGATTGGTTTGGTTTGGTTTTGGATTTATGGTCTCAAGTCTGGATAAATCCCACCCATGTGATATAGGGGCTTTGACTTTAAGTTAACAGAGTATTTATCTATTTTTAATTACTGCAAAGACTTTGGGTCTCATGTACCCAAAACTAATTTCAAACTCCCTATAAACTACACAAATCTAAGGATGACTTTGAAGTTTGGGTGTATAGACCTCTACTTTCCAAGTGCTGGGATTATAGGTATAGGTCACTCTGCCAAATTTATGTAGTGATGGGAAACAAACCCATGGTTTCACACATACTAAACAAGCACTTTACCAACTAAGCTGCATTCCCAGCCTTGGTTAATTATACAAAAAGTCACTCCAAGTACAACCAGAATGAATGATCAGAAGTTTAAGCTGTGATAACCTATCATTCACATCAACATATTTCTATTTTTAAGGGATCATATTTGCTTTTCAATAAAATGTTAATTTCTACATATTTGTGAAATTTCTGTATTTTTAATATCTACTTTAATTGTGATTCCAGAAGACACATTGTGAGATTATTTAGTTTTAAACTGCATTGCCAAATATTTTATGGCTCAATAAATTATTAGACATGGAGAATTTGCCATGCATACATATACAGACTGCATACATTCTCTATGGGCATAGGCCACCTATCTAGGGTAAGTTATATACCATCCTTCATCAAAGTAGCCTTTTTACAGGAAATGGAGATGGTCAGAGAAAAACCACGACTTAGCCCAATGCAGAGATCAATGGATCTTGGGGAGCCCAGCCCAAATGGATACAGAAGGATCACAGGTCTTGCACATTCATCTCAGGGAATATCATAGACATTCTGGCTGAAAGTTTTTAAGATGTAAAATACAAAGAAGTGTGTGGTGACACAGTCTTTTCTAGAAATGGGAGTACAAACAAGGCTAGATCAGTTCAATAGACATGTTAATATTGAATGGGAAAAATTTTGGAGGGTAGTACCCCTAGGCAAAGAAATAGAGGCAATTATTGACTGCTGGGAAAAGGCAGATAGGAAGATTAGCCTCTCTCAATGATGAATCTCCTTATTGTTTATCCAAAACAGAGTGGTCAGCCTTGATACCATATACACGCCAAAACCCAAAATGGACTCATAAACTCATAAAAAAGTTTTATTTGTGTTTTTTATACACAAGTATTCATATATATATAATTATGTTAATTTCATACATACATACATATATAATAGATAGGTAGGTAGGTGTGGGGGCCCACAGAGACTTCATAGTGTGGCCTTATTCCGTCTTGACTCAGGGTCAGAGAGTCCAAGCTTGTTTTACCCCACAGGGTTGCATAATAGGATGTATTGGCCAAAGGCATGGTTACCAGGTGTCTTATACTTCAAGGCCTAATTACAGGATGTTTTGCCATAAGCCATGGTTACTATATGTTTTGGGAATTAAGGAAGTGTTTGCACTTGTCTGTACTCTTCACTTTGAACCATTGTGTCCTTGAAATGGGGAAGTCTTTTGCCTCTCCCCTTGATGGTGTATAAAAATCCCATGAGGAAGAAACTCAGGGCAATTGAGGTACTGACCCAGAGCTCTCTCCATGCTATTCTGTGTCTCTGTCTTTTTCTTTTACTTTTCTATTTTTTATATCTATTATTTTTTAATCCTCAATCCGTCCTTCAAGACTGTTCGATAGTTGAGAGGGACCTGGCAGGTAGGTAGGTAGACAGACAGACAGACAGACAGATAGATAGAGGAAACAATAATAAAGGAAAAGGAGTTATCAACTTGAAAGTGGGGGACAGGCAAGGATGTTATTGATATAATTTTATTTCCTTTTAAAATATTGTAAAAAGGAAGTATGAATTCTCAATGTGATTGAATTACTCTGCTTATATCTATTAATACTTACTTTGCTTGTATCTTCATGTTTAAATCTTGTGTCTCTTTATTGACCTTCTGTTTATATGCTCTATTATTGAAAATGGGCCATTGAAGACGTCAAATAATATTATAAGCCCATTTTCCTCTTAAATATGTTCACATTTGATTCATGTATTTTTGCTGTTTTGTTTAATTTATCATAATCTACCTTAAATGTTCCAAAGATCTGATGCATTTTAATCACTATAAAATATAATTTCTAATATCTCATAACAATTTGTTTTTACTAATACCAGTTTTGTTTATTTAGGGGAAAATATACATTTCAGGTTTCAATTTGTTGTTGTTTTCTGTCTTAGAAAATCATGCTTTTGAAACTGAAGTCTTTCCTTTATTGAGCCATATTTGCTCCTCTGTCACAGGATATTTTATGCTTGTTACATACATGCATACAATCTATAATAATCAAATTAGATTGATGAACATTTCTTTCTCTTCAGATATTAACCCTATATATGTTCAAAAATTATACTCTTCAGCTATTTTACAACTTGTAGTAGTTGCGTTTAACATATTTGTACTCAACTATGCTAAAGAATCTTATAGTATGATTTCCTTACTCTGAATTCTCTTGGTACTCCTTGTTTGACATACTTATATTTCCTTTCCCCTGTACCATTGAAAGTCTTTAGTAACAATTCTTCCATGAAACTGTTATTAATTTCCAAAAATATGTAGGGACATTTGATATTTTCATTCATGTGTCCGTTTTATTTCAGTTAACTTGTTGACCTCCACTCTTTCAATTTCTTGTTATCTCAACTGATGCACAGGGACATATCAAAATATTGTCATGTACTGATTAAAGATGTTCAGGATCAATAATGGAGCAAATATAAAACAGTCGTTTCAAAAGATTGTAAGATAGCTAAGAATTCCTGATTGCCTAGTAATGTATTCAATGTAAGATTATAGCTCGATATATTGCTTCTGTGTTTGTGGTAATGGTGGAGGAGTTAACTCCCATTTTTCTGAGATGTTTAATAATTACATATCTACACATTGTATATTGCTTAAAATTAATAAATGATTATCATTTTATAAATTTTAAGCATTTAGTTAACAAAATGTAAGCATTTAAAGCCATACACCTGTTAACCATATTTACAAGGGTGTTCTTTAAATTATCTCCTAGAATGTTGATGAAATACTCAGCTGATGATCTTGATCTGCTTGTGAATCCTTCAGATGTTTTGCTTTGTTTCTTTTTATTGTTTTCATTGTTCTTTGTCATTGTTTTTCCAGTGTTTAGAATTTATTGCTTCTTGGTTTTATTTTGCCTGGATATAAACTTAGATGTGTAGATAAACATTTTTTTCTCATCTATACAAAAAAAATTTATTTCCTCTGGAAAATCAAAAGAAAAGAATGAAATGGGGAAAGAAGGAAGAAAAGGAAAATAGGAAAACAGGGAGGAAAGAAGGGAAAGTAGATTAAGTTTTGAGGGTCAAGTTCAGGAAATTTTCATCCTTTATTTCTTTTAATAAATTCTTTCCTTTTCTTGGCTGGGCGGTAGTGACACACACCTTTAATCCCAGTACTCGGAAGACAGAGGCAAGTAGACCTCTGTGAGATCGAGGCCAACCTTGTCTACAGAGTGAGTTCCAGGACAGCCAAGGCTACACATAGAGATGCTGTCTTGAAAAACAAGCAAACCAAAAAAAAAAAATTCTTTCGTTTTCTTTCATATATTCTTCCCATAATATATATTCTGTGATGACAGATTGCCTCTCTTAGTGTCCTTAGGAAATGCTAAGTTCGTAATACTTTAAAAGTTGCTTTTATTCAGAGCAGGTAAATTCAATTATCCTATCTCTAAGTTTCCTGATTATTAAATCATCTCAAGTTGGCTGTTGATAACCTCTTGTGAATTTTCAGTTTACCTGATTTTAAGCTCTTAAATTTCTGTTACTCACTGTCAAAATTTTTATATTTAAATATCGTTTTCTACTTATCAATATAATTTTACTAATGTATTTTCTTCCCTGACCATGATTTCTTTCAATTATATGATATGTTGAAAACAATCAGTTTAAAATGTTTGTCTAGTGTAGGCAACAATTATTCTTTTTCAGTCAGTTTCCTTTTAGTTCCTTTTAGTATCATGTGCTTTTCTGTTCTTGTGAATATTGTAACTTCATAGGCTGGGAATGAGATGGGAATTGGATATTTTGCATACCATGATGAGGAAACTCTTTAAATAACATTGTCTTCTCAAAGAATGATGATTTATTTGAGAATCTGTAGAGTTATCCGTTTTAATTACTTATTCCATCTACTCTTACAAACTATTCATAGTAAGTCATTGAATGTTCTGCTTCACTAACTCCTTTTTCTGCCATGTTACTTGACAGAGACAATATCAAGATAATACATGCAATAAAATAAGTCTCTCCCAAAGAGATCCTGTCTCTTATTTTTTTATTCCATTACCTCCACCTGAGAAGTTGCTACATTTAGTCTTCGTATTTGATACAATGGTCAGTGTTGTCCTAATAACTATACAATTAAAAGAAGATATCAAAACCTCAGTTTTGGAGGGCAAGATTCATGTTGCACAATCTGACACTTAGATTCTGCATCAAGATCAGAGACTACTACCCTCTCTATTCTGACTAGCCTATGGCTACCTAATGCAGGAGGTTGCAGCAGCACACAATGTTTAAATTCATCAAACTTCCATCATCAATCACTTTCCTCTGTTACCTCAAGTGTTTGTGGTTGCACTATCTTCCATGAAGTCATTGCTTTCATGCAAAATTGACATACATTAGGAATCAATTTAAGTTTCATTTCAAGGATCACTTAATTTTCTATTAATTTAAAAATGTGAGAGTAATAGAAGAGTCTTGTTCAATATTACATATCATTTACTGTCTCAACTTGAAAAAAATGACTGCAGTCAGTCCTTTCTGACTACATCAGTTAGGCTAGAGATATATAAGTCCATGTTA
Organism: Neotoma lepida; assembly: GCA_001675575.1. Taxonomy (NCBI): domain Eukaryota; kingdom Metazoa; phylum Chordata; class Mammalia; order Rodentia; family Cricetidae; genus Neotoma; species Neotoma lepida. The sequence goes on from LZPO01075873.1 coordinate 412,787, forward strand.
TCCTATCATCAGAAAGGCTATGGGTTCCATACCCAACACCACCATCTTCTCTGCTCACTACTTACAAGTGGCTTGATCTGGATTCAAAGTATGTATTCTTTCTATAATATTACAGTGATGTTTTATTTATATTTTTATTCTTTGAAAATTCCATGCAGTATTCTTTTATAATATTCTTTCCCATCCTACAACTTCTCACAGATCCTCTCTGACTCCATGGACACCCAACTACATATTCCTTCTATCCTGTAAATTAAAAAAAAAAATAAAAAGGTAAACATCAACTAAAACATGAAATGTGATTTGTTTTTGCATCTACTCCTGAACATGGTGCCTGCCAGGGAGTGTATTTGATATACTTATTGTTGTGTATTGGAGTGTATTGATATACTGAATCAACAATCTGATTTTCTCTCTTTATCAGAATCTATTACTTTCAAACAGATTCTTAGTTAGGAATGAGTCTTTGTTTCCATTTCCCTCTTTCTTTCTAGAAACTTGTCTGGCCTGAGCTTGTACAAGCCTTGTACATGTTGTTACAGTTGATGAGCTTTAATATGTGCATTTTCTGCATTGAGTCTGGAAAATTCTTTTTTCCTTAAATTCATTTATGAACTCTGGATCTTAAAACACTTAAGCGTAGCTGGGTGGTGTTAGTGGTACATGCCTTTAACCACAGCAGTCAGGAGGCATAGCCAAGTGCTTCTCTGTGATTAAGACCAGCCTGAGCCGGGCGGTGGTGGCGCACACCATTAATCACAGCACTTGGGAGGCAGAGGCAGGCGGATCTCTGTGAGTTCGAGGCCAGCCTGATCTACAGAGTGAGTTCCACACAGTTTGGGCTACACAGAGAAACCCTTTCTCAAAAACATAAAAGAAAAATAATTTCAGCTCCGTCTTCTGCATAGATCACAGAGACTTGAGGATACGGTGTAATAAAGACAGCACATTCTGGACTGAGCATTCCAAAGTCTCTCTCTCTCTCTGCACATTGTCCATAGGTGGGTCTCTTTCTCTGTGTTAACTAATATCTACTGCAAGAAGAGGATCCTCTGATAAGGTTGGTAATATTGTTATCTATAGCTACACCAATATGTCATTTAGGTCTTTACCTTGCTATGCTTTACATAGCTATGCTCATTTAGCAGAATAATAGTAGTCAGTTTTCCTGTAGTTATGGGTTCCAAATCATGCACTGTACCATAGACTGGATACTCCCCTAACATTTGTGCCACCATTGTACCAGAGAACATTTTTGTAGGCAGGTTGTTAGCATAGCTCTCAGTGTTTGTAGCTGTGAGAGAATGATGATTAACTTTCTCCTCCAATAGTATGCACAGCAGCTTCTAGCACTGTGAATGTTAGCCAGTGGGGATGGAGAGTCCAGTTGAATATCACATACATTTCTCTATGTCTGTGGTGTAAGTATGTAACGTCTTCAGTAAGATGGTCTTATTGTCATTTGGTGCATAGTCGTCAATAGCATTGACAAGAGCCTGGAGTATTTTTTTGGGGGGCAGTTAATGACCTTTTGGACAAAAACATAAAAAAATAACCCATTCATAGCACTGGAGGTTTGGTGGCATATGATGTCTGCTTGAGGCATTTAAATCCCATTATGTGGTAACATGATTTCAGTTCCTTTTATATATGTATATATTTCAGAATGTTTCTACCATAGCAGGTTTTTTGTATGGCTTTGTAAAACATCATATTCAGTGCTGTAGCCTGCCTTCTCATAATCACCCTCCAATTTATTCTTTCCTGTTCCATTTTTTGTTATCCCTTTATAATACTGTATCCTATATTACTTTCCATAAAAGATCCCTCGTGTCACCACGTCCCTTAGTAGCTATCAAACCATTGTGAGCATTTTAAAGGAAATACTAAAATGTAAATCTAACCTTTACACATAAGAGAATATAAGCAATGCATATTTTTCTGGGTCTTTGTTATCTCATTTAGGTTATTTTTCTCCTAGCACAATCTATTTACGTGTGAACTTCAATTCCATTGACAAGTGAATAATATTCCACTGTGTAATATGCCACATTTTCCTTATCCATTTATCAGGTGGTGAACAGCTAGGCTATTTCTAATTTGGGTTATTATGAATAAAACAGCAATGAATATGGATGAGCATGTATTTCTGTAGTTGGGTGTATGCTCAAGAGTGGTATAGCTCAATCTTGAAGTAGATCTGTTTTGAGATTCTGGAAGGACCACCACATTGATTTCTGAAATGGCTGTAATGTTTCCATTCCCACCAGCAATGAATAACTGTCCTCCTTTGACCCACATGATTAACTCACCATCATTTGTTATTTGTTTTATTAATTTATTTTTATCAATTTTGGCCACTCTGACTGGGACAAAAATAAAATCTCAAAGTAGTTTTGTATTTCCCTGAAGGCTAAGAGTATTCAATATCTTTACAGTACTTCTCAGCCATTTGTGTTTCTTTCTTTTTTTGAGTGGTTTTTGTTAAGTTCTCTATCCAATTTTAAATAGGTCAGTCCTTAAAATATACATACAAGTAGTATTCTATGGCCTGAGCAGGTTATATTTAGAAATATACATATAGAATTTGAATTAGAGCAAGAAGTAGATGGAAAGTTTTGGAGGGAGGAAAGGGAAAATAGAAATGATATTATATTACAGTCTCAAAAATTGAAAAAAATTAAACCATTAAAATGCAATTTAAGAAAGGGTTTGGTTCTCATTTACAGAGGTCACACTTCACCATAGCAGTAATTTTGAGACATCTGGTCACATGAATCCACACTAAACAGTGAGGAGGATGAAGGCAAATGTTTAGTTACCTTTCTCCTTTTTCATTCAGTCCAGGATCTAAGTGTGTGGAATGATGCCAATCATGTCTACAAGTGGGGGTTCTCTTCTTATCTCATTTACACTAGTCTTTTGTGGAATATTATTTTAGGATGTGTCACATCTGTTTATGTTGTGGAACATTTGTTTTAATGATGCAAAGATTTGTTGCATTCTTTTATGTTTCATTTGTTTAACTCTGTGAAGCTGTGTTACTTTGTCTAAAACACCTGATTGTTCTAATAAAGAGGTGAAGGGCCAATAGAGAGGCAGGAGAAAGGATAGGCAGGGCTGGCAGGAAGAGAGAATAAATAGAAGGAGAAAAAGAGAGATCAAGAAGCAAGAGAGATCAAGGATCAAAAAAGAGAAAGGAAGAAGAAGAGAAGGAGAGGAGGACATCAGGGGCCAGCCACCCAGCTACATAGCCAGCCACAGAGTAAGAAGAAAGATATACAGAAATAGAGAAAGGTAAAAGCCCAAAAGCAAAAGGTAGATGGCATAATTTAAGTTGAGAAAAGTTGTATAAAAACAAGGCAAGCTAAGGCCTGGCATTTATAAGTAATAGTAACTCTCTGTGTGTATTTATTTGGGAGCTAGATGGCAGACTTCCAAAAGAGTAAAGAACAAAGAGTAAAAGAGCAAAAAGCAAAAAAGAACAACTAACAACATTCTTCTGATAATCTTACATTGGAATTTCAAGAGGCTTGTATCCTTGGTGAATTTTAATCCTGCAAATTTGTCAATTAGTGTTAACTATTTCAGTCAATAAGGCATATATTTGACATAATGCAAAGGAAATATTTTGATATCACATCATAAGAATTAGTGCTAAGTAGTGCCATTTTCATTTTCAATCCTTGATCAGTAGACCCACGTATCTTAACAATGGGAACAGCACTATCATATATTAAACCCTGATTCAGCCCTTTTGAGAACCTTCACCCAGTGCTGCAAGATATTGTAACCTAGATGACACTTTAATTATGTATTTAAAAGATCATTCTACATTTGTGTCAAGCTAAGTGTTTCATAAATAAAGAACATGGTGAATTTCAGGAGCATGAGCTCTTTCACAGATTTGTTTGCCTTGTAATATGATTTAGTTGGTCTGAACAAATGCTTTGCCAAAAGCAATATCCACACTGCTCTATAGGTCAATAATAATAGTTTGGGATGAAAAAGTTATAATGATAACATATATATGGTAAGAAGGACAAAATGTCACTACTTTCATTATTCAATCCATCCACTGCAATCAACTTGCCACCAGGCAGAAGACTCATTACCAGGAAATGATGGTATATTATGGGTTCATTGTTGTATGCTGTTGCTGGGAGATTTTGCATTCAACAATGGTCATACACATGTCAACTTTGGAAAGTCATACTTGTGAGCTCCTATATAACTTCTATCCTTGTCACCAGTGTTATTTTTTTATGAATTCATTGGATGATAACAGGCCTGGTTAGGGAAACAGATTGAATGCAGCAAATCATTCTGCCCTTTATTAGTGTCCCTTTGTTGAAATAACTTTAATATGTGACATAGATATCTTCACATCTTTTATTCTTTCAGTAAGTACTATTTAATAAATGATTCAGTAACTAAATTTTTAATTATATTTAAGACATTCCACCCACTACCCATCTGCAGTATTTGCCACAATGCATGAATTGTTCTTTAATCACACAGATATTTCTCGTTTGAACAAGAGTTCCCAGGCATAGGCTGACTAGAATTCTGTCCACTAATATCTCCTCTTACCACACTTGTTCAGGAAGAGATTTTTTGAAGGGATCTGTGACTGTCTACATTCATGAATAATCATCTTCTAACCAGGCCAAGTCATTGTTTTCTGCATCATATAACCACAATAAATTTCTTATGAGGCTATTTGTTTAATCTGGGAGATAACAAGCAGGGGAGTAGAAAGTGTGCATCTATGGGCTACTACTTCATATAGTTTCATTCTGCTGTTGAGAATTACTGAAGCTTTACCTCTTGACTATGTCCAAGTCTGAGGTTTGGTGAATCATATAATAACTCATGAAAGGAAGTGTGAGTGCATGGTTGCTTGGTGATAAATGTGTAGTGATTCAGTTTCCATTGTCATTCATGTCAGCATATGATAGCAGAGATTTCATAAAACAATTTAAACTCCTCTACTACAGTTTAGTTCTTATAGGGTGCTTCTTGACAGACTCTAAACCCTGCTATGGATCTCAAGAAAATTATTAATTTAGAGGATTGCTAAGTAATCAGAACAGATAAAAACATCAAAATGAATAGTGTGTTGCTACAGGAATCCAAACAGACTCATTACGCATTGTCACTCATTATTACAGGTGCAACTTGAGAGACAACAATTTGTCCTTTACCTTAGAAATGTTATCAATCCATATCCCATACCACCCATCCTCAAGACAGTCACAGCAGTATAAAGTATGTGAATTTTGGCTACAGTCATTCCCTATCCACTAACATATAGAGATCTTACCTATAAGGGCAAAGTTACTTTTTGCTTATGTCATGAATCAGAATAAAAGTATCTGTATAAAGTTCAGTTGTATCTTAAAAGTAAAAGGCAATTAGGTTCTCTGCAAATTAAATTATGACATAGAGCTAGAAAATTGACATCAATGAGGTAGGACAGTAAATGTATTGTTGCCGTTGCCAGCTCAAAGTAAATTGTTCCTATAGGGCATTATATTCAAACATAACGATAAGGGACACTTGACATGTCAGTAACTTCATATCAACAAATTTGTTAATTTGCTTGAAAGCAAAATCACACTAAACACAAAATGATCATTTGACTTCCAAAAAGTCCATAGTTGGACTAGAAAAATTCAATGATATTTCATAGGTTCAGAAACAATATTGACTAGTCTTGAAACATCTATTTAACTTTATCAATTCAGAGTAATACTTGGTAAATATACCCAGGCCACTTAAAGAAAGAATTGGAGAAGAATAAAGAATGTAATTTTTGATAATATACTGGAATGCTTTAACCATACACAGCTTTTGCTTCACCATTCAAGAAACCATTAGTGTTCAAACTGATCAAATAGAAAAATCAATGAAGTGTCTATGATTTTCTGTTTTTACGATTCAATTTAAACTTTGATTCATTTGTGGTGGTATTTCATCTATGTCCCCCAATAAAATTTATCTGAGGATCAGAGGAACAAGGTCAGCCACTAGCCTTGCAAATTTAGCACACGCCCTTAATCCTATCACTTAGCAAGCAGGGTCTGTCTGGATCCCTGTGAGTTCCAGGTCACACTAGGAACTGTCAAGCTTGGAGACACATGCCTTTAATCCCAGCATCAACCATAGAATCCTGGAGGTCTATATAGACAGGAAGGAAGTGGCAGAGATAGGCGATAGGAGGAAGTGATGTAGCTAGGCTGAAAGAGCCAATAGGAGAACAGAACAGAAAGGGATATAGACATGGAGGTATAAGGAAGTCAGATACTCTCCTTTTGGCAAGCAGGGGCTGCAGTGTATAGTGAGGCTGGTAGCTGTTCCTAATTCCTCTGATTTCTGTCAGACTTTCACCCCTATGTCTGCCTCCATGTTTTATTTAAAAAGACCATTTAGAAAATCCATCTTACATTCATTTGATCTAGAAGTCTCCTGCTTACATGAGTCTGGTAAAATTTAATTTACTTACTTTTTCCTTTCAATTCTAAGCTTAATTAATTCTACATGAGTCAGAGCATTCTGATTGGGTCTTGTCTCTATTATCTATTACATTGGTTATGATATCACCTTGCCTTTATTGTTTGAGTGTTGCCACCTATCTCCTGTTGCCTTGAGATACAATTTTCCCATTCATTCAGTGTTCCAACTGTATGATCATGGTTATCACTAGGTCTAAAGAGACCAGCCATCATAGAATACAAGAAAGATGCTGTGACTCTTCTCAAAACTTTATTTCTCAAGGCATTCATAAATAGTATATTTTCTTAAATCCTTCAATGTTCGTAATTAAGTTTTGTATGATATCTAATACCTCTAATTCTTTGAATGACTTAATTTATTTTAAACAAAAGCCTAAATAGGTCATCCAATTCATTCCTATTTGGCCATCTTTTGATCCATATTTAATCCACTCTACCAAACAATATCATCTCTATATTTCTAAAACTACAAGAAAAAATATAAATGTTTTTCCAGTGGACCAATACTATGTATTTATACTGATCTAATTCCAAATTTCTTTGACTATTATAGGACATCTTTAAAATCTATTCTTAAATATATCATCCAGATTTTGCTTGAATATGCTATAGAGGTCTTGTGTTTGTTTTGAGAATGATCATGGGTTATACTTTGTAACTCATCTTTAGAGAGTTCCTAAGATTATCATGTGGTTATAGTACTACAAAAAAAAAGATTATAGAGTATTGTCCTGTAGGGAGTTAACAATGTCTTTTTCAAATTGTCTTGTGGGTAGTCATTACTATCTTATTAGATAATGCACAATTAGTATATCCTGATACAATTCTAGAGGCCAATATCATTGAGAGTGATGGTATGCAGATAAGGATGATACTGAAAATGAGGTATCTTATGAAGATGTGACCTATTTTGATAACAAAACAAACAAAAAAAACCTAAGCATTTTGAATTTCGGAGGTTCATTGTCTTCAGCCTCATCAGCATCTTTCTTCTAATTACTATCCCAACTTACAGAATCTTCTTTTCAAATCAGTGCCTTAAGTTCTAAAAATAGACATCCTGGAATACTGGCAGTTAGGGTTGTCTTGTAATTCAGCCAATTACATAATGGTGGTTGATTTTCTTCAACTATAGCCCATGGCTACAGAAGAGAAGATTGTACTTTAGTGTGCACTTACAAGCTTTTATGATACTAATGTGTTTCTAGTGCCAGGAATTTGAATTTCTAAACACAGTCTTTTCTTTTATCACATTGTTTAGCTATGATAAGAGAAATTCAACAATATCATTATTTCCTTTGGTTTCATGCAAATGTTTTAATATATCATATGTAGAATCACTAAACTCTTTATTTTTTATATATGTGTATTAAGGATATCCTATTAATTTTTTTGAATATAACTGTACATGATTCAGACTGATATAGTATTCATTTCTATGCTATTTAAAATAGGGTGTTTAACATTGCAAACCTCTTTAGATTAAGCATTGAATTACAGAAAAACCTAGTTTAACTGAAAGTAGTCAATTATTAAAAGTCACTTATGTATTTGTTTTTGGTATCAAAATGTATTTGTAAGTTTTTACTGATTAGTGTGTACTCTTACAATTGTACATCCAGAGTGAATATAGTAAATTATGGACCTGGATTGAATATGATATAACAACATATGTTTATGAATTATGAATATTGCATTCTAGGGAGGGAAGTTGGTTATGAGAGAAGTAACAAATCTGTGAGGGCAAGAGGTATAAGAGCAATCTCAGTTTTTGCCCAAAATGCTCCAAAAAAAAACCAGGACCAGATGATTTTAGCATAGACTTTTACTAGACTTTCAGAGAAGAATTAACACCAATACTCCTGAGACTAAAACCACATAAAAACATAACAAAGAAATAGATTTATACACCAATTTCCCTTATGAATATATATGCAAAAATACCCCTCAAATACTTGTAAACCCAATCTAAGAACACATCAAAAAGATTATCTACCATGATCAAGTAAGCTTGATCTTATTAAATGAAAACAGAGGCTTTTCTGTCCTGCCCTGTCCCATGTCTGCTCCTAAAATAATCAGTCAGAGGCTTATATTTATTACAAACTACTTGGCTGAACAGCTCAGGCTCAATACTAACTAGCTCTTACTACTAAAATTAACGTATTTTTATTAATCTATATATTGCCATGTGGCCATGGCTTTACTGGTTTGATGGCATCTTGCTCATTGGGCAGTTGGGTAGCTTCTCCCCTGACTCTGCACTTATTATCCCTGTATCTCTGCTTAGATTTCCCACCTGGCTCTATCCTGTCTTGCCATAGGCCAAATAAGCTTTATTTATTAAGCAATAGGAGCAACATATATTCACAGTGTACAGAAAGACAACTCACTACAAAACATCTTTGATGAAATAGTATCAATTCATGATAAAAGTCTTGTGGAGAATAAGGATACAGAAGATACACCTCAACATAATAAAGGCAGTTTAAAGCAAGGCCATAGCCATCATTAACTTAAATACAGAGAAACTCAATGCAATTCCACTAAAATCAGGAATAAGAGGTTTCCTACTGACTTCATATTTATTCAATATAGCACTTGAAATCTTCACTAGAACAATAAGACAACTGAAGGAGATCAGGGAATACAAATAGAAAGGAAAAAAAAGCAAATTATCTTTGTTTGAAGTTTATGATTGTACACAGAAGTGACCCTAAAAATTCCATGACGAAACTCCTACAGCTGTTCAAGACTTTCAGCATAAAATCAGGATAAAAGACTAACACAAAAAAAATCAGTAGCCCTCCTGTATACAAATTGCAAACAGACTGATAAATGAATCAGGGAAACAACACCTTCGACAATACGTTCGAAATATAAAATATCTTGGGGTAACTCTTATTAAGCAAATGAAATAACTGTATGATAAACAACAACAACAAAACATTAAGAAATTGAAGAATATATCAGAAGATGGAAAGATGCCCCATGCTGTAAGATGAATCTTAAACTGTCTTATTAATTGAAAACACCAGGCCAGTTATTGGGGTAAATTCTGAAAGTTCAGAGAAACAGAACAAGTCACAACCAACCTCACCTTGCCAACTCCTCAGCTGATCTTGTTTCCTCAGACTGCAGGCTTCTGAGTCCTCACCCGAATGAATCTCAGCTAAACTGCTGTTTAAAACCTGAAAGCTTAAGAGGCCTCCAGTTTCTGGTTCTCACGCCTTATACACCTTTTTGTTTTCTGCCATTACTTTCTGGGATTAAAGGCATGTGTCTTTCCCAAACAAGACATAGATCTCAAGTTCTGAGATTAAAGGTGTGTGCTACTATGCCTGGCTCTGTTTCCAGTGTGGCCTCGAACTCACAGAGATCTGGATGGATCTCTGCCTCTGCAATCCTAGGACTAAAGGCGTGTGTGCCACCATTTTTTGGCCTCTATGTCTATCTAGTGTCTGTTCTGTTCTCTGACCTCAGATAAATTTTATTAGGGTACACAATATTTTGGGGGACACAATATAGTCACTACATTTCCCTTTTTTGTCTAAAATAAAAAAGGTTATAACTAATAAAAGAAAAACTATACCCAATAAATATATACAATATATACAGTCAAGAATTACATTAACAATATCTAGTCTATTAACATTTGACAGATTCAGACACAAAACTCCATTACATATATTAACAATGTCCAGTCCATTAA
>LZPO01075873.1:429276-462768 GCA_001675575.1 Neotoma lepida
TCCCATGGTGAGTCATGTAGACTTTCCTACTAGAAATATAATTCCTTTCTTTCACTTTGGGATTTGTAAAGCCACTGGCACATATCCAAAATATGCTTCACCTAGAAGTTATAGGATCTAAGGTAAAATACCCCAAATGAAGGTATATTAAAACTTGAAAGGCCTGGATAACAATTCCCTTCAAGGATAAGGATTCAATTATTAAAAAAATCTTCCAGGCCTCACATTTTTATATATATGTGACTGTGTATGTAGAATGAGTTTTTAATCAGGGTCTTGATGATAGGGAGGCCTTTTCCTGAGTTTTATTCCCTATTCCTGATCACAGCTCTAAATTTTCACTTCTTTTTAGGGGCAAGCTAAGGTCCATACCTACGACTATAGGACCTTTGTAGAGCAATTTACGTTTAAATCATTGCATGTGGATAAAATATTCTGTAATATTATTAGGGTACTAATAAAATTATTGGAAACCTAAGCTTATTTTTTATGTACACAAACATTATAGTGTTTTAAATTCATTATAAATATAAATATCTGTGAGTTACTTGCCAAAATGAAAGAGTAAATTGTGAACTAAGCTATTTTTTTTCTGCTACACAACATCATTTCTTATTGCTAGGATTTGAGAATAAACATCTGAAAATATGATGACATAATAAACTAATAATCCAAAGAATAAGTTGGAAAAGACAAAATATATATCAAAGGAACACAATCTAGTTACAAGCTCTGATTATATTAGTAATTTTTTTAGTCAGAAAAGGAGCAAAATTGTCTAGCAACTTCAATAATATTTCTCCAAAAAACACCATTCTGCATCAATATTCACATGAAAGTTTGAAGAAATATCTAATATTCTACCTAAATTGTAGGTATTACTTATGTCATTTTGAAGAACATTTACATGACATTATTTAACACAGTAAGTAGTATCATACTTTCCTCACACATATTGAGCTCATTCAGTTTACATTTTGTAATTTGGATAAAGAAATATCTTAACCAGGAAAAGTGGGTGAAGAAAAATAGTAGAGAGTTCAACTGTTACCCACTGCCTTTTTTTGTGGTTTGCCCTTGGTGGCTGCCATCAGCATCAAATTATATGTTACTTGTCCCTTTTTCTGCTTCTGTTGACAAGGGTGGAATGTTAGCTTTAAAACAAACATAGCCAGCTATTAGGAGAGAGAGAAAAAAATCTGCTTGTATTTTAAAATATATGAGCCTGTCAGAATGCTATATTATGAATTCTCAAAGGAAATATTTCTGACAAAGAACACCAACATCAAGTCTTGAAAATTTAAGGCATATTATTTTCAGAAAGAAAACATTGCATTGTAATGTTTTATCATTTATCTGTTGCATGTTTTTCTGATAGTGTCACACACAATAAAACTGGAATTATTGTAAAAATCAGATGAAGTCTGATAAACAAATAAGACTATTAATTCAATTGACAAATGACATGAGAATGTCATGGTGGATGGCTATACAATGGTGGAAGTACAAATGAGAATGCCCACAGAGGGAAGTAGAAAATCATACATGAGGATGTTGGCAGTAATCACACACTTTTGAAATTACTTGCTCTCATGAGGGCTAACGTACTTTACAAGAACACTAAGAATACTTTCTGTCCAGTGTATACTTTTGTCTCCTAATTTCTGAAATACCACATGAGTTTGCTGTGATCATGTACATGTTCAGTTTATGGGTTTTATGAAGTTTAGTTTTAGTAGCCCTTAATTTTATAACACTAATTAATATTTGATAATCGCTATGATGCCTAATTTTTATTTTATTTTTATAAAAGTTTAGTGTGTGTGTCATGGATGTGTGACATGTAGGTTTGAGATGTTTATGTGAGGGATATAGCCTTTCTTGTGCTATGAAGCACTTGCTGAAGTCAGAGGACAATTTCCAGAAATTAATTCTCTTCTCCATTGTGGGATCTGGGAACTGAACTCAGGTGGTCTGGTTTACAAGGCAAGTTCTTTAAAAAACTATCCATGTCACTAATCTTCTAGTTAATGAGGGAGAATTATAATTATGGCCCTTTCACAGGTAAGAAAATGGAGCAGAGAGTGCAAAGGTGACTTGAACAAAGCCACAAATCTGTTAAGTGATATTAAAATAGTATCAGGTGTTCCATAAGCATTAACTGTGACTAGTATTGCTATTGCTCAATGAAATACAATAACATTTTATGATTTACATATTATATCCTTAAATTTGCAGAAAATATTGATTATATTGTGAACAAGTATATTAAAACATATTGACATATTCCTTCAGTCTACATTAGCAGTTAGCCTTATTGACTGCCAAATTTCACATCCTTTATCTTTAGAGTCTCATAAAACTGACTAAAGTTCTTTGGATACAATCCTAGTAGACTTTGACATATACTACCAAAAATGACACAAAAAAGAAACATTTTTTTTTTACTTTAAGATAATGTAAAGGAGTAATTAAGTCAACAGGTAAAAGAATAGATGTTAAACGGGCATAGTACTTCAAGACATCTTCTCATTTAATATGCATTTCTTATCAGTATATGTGTAGAAATACTCCAGATACTTTATAACAAAGATTTATGAATATGGATACCAAAATTTTATAAAATCAAATGAGTTAAATATCTAGGTTATAATCACTCAATAAAAACAGCTATGTACTCGCATAAAAATCGACATGTGGACCAATGGAATTGAATTGAATCGGCCGCATACATATGAACACCTGATTTTTGACAAAGAAGCCAAAACTGTACAATGGAAAAACAGAAGCATCTTCAACAAATGGTGCAGGCATAACTGGATGTCAACATGTAGAAGATTGCAGATAGATCCATATTTGTCACCATGCACAAAACTCAGGTCCAAGTGGATCAAAGACCTCAACATAAATCCAATAACACTGAACTCGATAGAAGAAAAAGTAGGAAGGACTCTTGAATGCATTGGCACAGGAGACTGCTTCCTAAATATAACACCAGTAGCACAGACACTGAGAGCAACAATTAATAAATGGGACCTCTTGAAACAAGAAGCTTTTGTATGGCAAAGGACACAGTCAATAAAACAAATGACAGCCTACGGAATGGGAAAAGATCTTCACCAACCCCACATCTGACAAAGGGCTGATCTCCAAAATATATAAAGAACTCAAGAAACTAGACATCAAAATATTGAACAATTCAATTAAAAAATGGGCTACAGAGCTAAACAGAGAATTCTCAAAAAAAGAATCTCAAATGGCTGAAACACATTTAAGGAAATTCTCAACATCCTTAGTCATCAGAGAAATGCAAATCAAAACAACTCTGAGATACCACCTTACACCTGTCTCTTATACACATCTAGATGGGAACACTCCTCCACTGTTGGTGGGAGTGCAAACTTGTACAATCACTGTGGAAATCAGTATGGCAGTTTCTCAGAAAATTGGGAATGAATCTTCCTCAAGATCCAGTGATACCACTCTTGAGTATATACCCAAGGAACGCTCAATCATACCACAAAGATACATGCTCAACTATGTTCATAGCAACATTATTTGTAATAGCCAGAACCTGGAAACAACCTAGATGTCCGTCAACTGAAAAATGGATTAAGAAAATGTGATACTTATACACAATGGAGTACTACTCANCAGAGAAAAACAATGACCATATGATACTTGCAGGCAAATAGATGGAACTAGAAAATATCATCCTGAGTGAGGTAACTCAGACCCAGAAGGACAAACATGGTATGTACTCACTAATAGGTGGATACTAGATATAAACCAAAGGATAATCACTCTGCAACCCACAGATCCAGGGAGGCTACCTAGCAGGAAGGACCCTAGAATGACTGTAGCATAAAATGAGTTTTGGTTTTGCCCAATCATTGGGGATGCTTTATTGAAACATTTCACTATTAGGATAAGAATTTATACCTCTATTTATGTTCAATTTATCTGTATATTATCTCAAAAAATAATAATCACTCAATGCTCATGGTTATATTAATAAACAAAGCTAAGCATTTGTCATATAATTAACTACACATTCCTACATAGAAAAAGATTTTTACTTAAACAATTTTCACTGAATATTGTCAGACTTTTCCGAGTATTGTGTAAATAGCAATTGCTGTATTTATAATGATATTCCGGAATCCAAAATATCTCATATTCTTAGCCACATGCCACATTGAGCTATTTAGCACTTGAAACAGAAGTAGAAAAATGAGAAAATAAATTGTAATTGCATTCAATTCTAATTCATTTAAATTTGAATAGCCACAATGGGATAGCATCTATTTAATTATATTACATAGTTTGAAAGTAATAACCAATTTACAGGTACTCAGAATGACATATGAGCATGTTTTAACGTACCATAGAGATGCAATCAAGAAACCTATGATTACAGAACATTTAATAAAATAAATTTCCATTTACTTGAACAAATAAATTGAATAGGGAAAATTATGAATATATGGAAAAGAAAGACATGTGTTAAAAATAATTAATGTAGAAAACAATTGAGTATGTGGAAATAATTTTCATCCCAATTTTAAAAGTGAACTATAAAAACAAATTGAGAATTTGCGTGTTTATTATGTAATAATATTGAGGAAATAATATGAGTATGTAATACTGAACTTTTATAAGCACACACTGAGATATTTGTGGACATAATGATATGAAATTGTCTGAGATTTCTTTCAAAACTGATCTGTTGAGTCTAAAATTAGAAAAAAATGTAGAGCTTATATGAAATGAAATTAGACATTACTAAATACATTTTATTGAATGATATGTTTATGACAGTTCACTACCCATATGTATCTACTTTGGGCATACTTGGAATTTTATAGACTACATAAATATTATTTATCATTACTACCTCAAATATCTTGAAATGTGTGATGATATACTGTGTATCAAATAAAGCTTGCTTGATGATCAGAAGACAAAGCCAGCCACTAGATTAAACATAGAGGCCAGGCAGTGGTGGCACACACTTTTAATCCTAGCACTTGGGAGGCGAGATCTGTCTGAATCTCTGTGAGTTCAAAGCCACCCTAGAGTACATGAGATTGTTTCAGTATATGAGAGAACCAAAGCCAGGCAGTGGTTTCACACACCTTTAATCCCAGCACTTCAGATCTCATGCCTTTGCTATCAGCATTTGGGAAGCACACATGCCATTAATGCCAGCACTAGGAAGAAAGTAATATGGTTGGGCAGAGAAAGGCAGATGAGGCACAAGGAGACAGGAACTAGAAGCTTTTAGGCTGAGGATTCAGAGACATTCAGTCTGAGCATCTATGGAGACAGGATCTTCATTTTTTGGCTAAGGAGTTGGCAAGGTGACAAGTGGTTTGTTCCTTTGTTTCTCTGATATTTTAGTATTTACCCCAATATCTGACTCTGTTTTTTTATTGTAAGACGGTTTAGGATTCATGCAACATCTGACACCTAATGTGGGACACAAATTCATGAAAAATCTGCTTATCTGTGGCTTTGCAGCCACCAACACAGGCCGCAGCTGCATGCAGCCAGAGTCTGAATCCTTCCTGGGTCAGAGTCCCTACCCTATGGGCTAAGTGTTGTTGCAGCCTCTCTGCAGCAAACTCCATAGGCTTTTAAGTTCCAAAAACTGCAGGAGTAAAACCACTTTTGCACATTTCCCTGTGCAAGCTAATTCCACAGGCTCAAGCCCAGGCCCAGGCCAAGGCTCAGGCTCAGGCACATTTCTCCAGTATCTTTCATGATGATGGACTTTCTCTAATTTTGTTTTCTGTTAATGGCTATGCTAGAAATAAGAGTAAGAAGCTAGAGTAAGAAATATTGTGCTTCATTATGTTATATACTGTGACTGTAGATATTAACTATTAATCAGTTTCAGAAAACTGCATTTGTAATTAAAACAAAAAGCTGTGGTACAGATCAAACATAGTAATCAGAAAAGGGGCAAATTGAACAATTTTGACAATTGCCAAGATTTGGATTTTTCTATTTTTTTTTAATTCTCAGAAATGCCTTAGTGATTATAGATAAAAAATTATTTCCAATGTATTTCATTGCAAAGTGAAAAGATTTAATATTTTTTCTTATTGTTTACAAAATAGACTAAATTGGAATTAGAAAAGCTAAGTATGTAAAATTACATAATTGAGTAATAAAATGCAAGAGCATAATGGTATCACTAAGATAAACAATGCTTTTATTAGTGTATATTAATTTTGAAGAATAGTGTCACCATAATACTCAATTAATGTGTATATTTTACTTTTACCATATCCACTGCTTTATTATTCTTTCTTATCAGGTTGCCCCTTTGACCATTCTTTTCTATATCCGTAGTAATCATCTTTACTTTTAAGTTTACATAGCCTATTTTTTAATGTTTCATAAATGATAGAAATAATACGTAACAATTGTTTTGTAGACATGGTTTCTTCCATGAAAAGAGCAATCTTCAGATGTACTCATTTTCTTGAAAATTACTGAATTTAATTTTTCGACACAGAGTAAAATTTTAAGGTGTATATTGTTTTTTGCACTTTGAGTCAACATCTGCAAAACTTAATACATTTCTGTATTACTCATAACTGCTATAATAGGAAGGACACAACTTTTCTTCTGATGGATATCTTCAACTATGAATTGAGGTTAGTGATATCTACTTTTAATGTTTTATAATCAGAGCTGATGAGTTTGTTATATGTAATCTAGTGTCTTGTATTTAATGAATGGTAAATGATTTCACGTTCTAATTTTTCTGTGACATTAATTAATTGATTTATCTTCTTTGTATCTTCATAATACTGGGCAACATAAAGTTTGTCAAAGTTAGAAAATTAATTGTATCTAAATGATTATAATATTACTACATTTTTAGGTATTGCTACATTTGTATTATTATAAGGATTATAGTTAATGTTAGGATTCATGTTTTATATAAATTCTTTCCTGTGGTGTACAATACATATGATAGATTCTAAATTTGAATAATAGTGTGTACTTATTTCCCAAATAAATCACAGAAAATTACATCATCTGAATCTGAACTTGGGTGTGATGATTAAAGACTTATCTTCACATAAAACTACTAGATAAAAATGGTATTTAAAAATCAATAAAAATGAATACAGAACTAAGACAAGTGAGATGAATTAAATATTAAAACTTTTATTTATACCTTTACAAATATATAGCCTACACTGATTGAAGTTCTAAATACAAGATAATTGACAAGAATAGAGGAATATAGACATAAAATATATACTCATGTATCCCCTCATGAGTAAAGGCTTTTTATAATTGCTAAACTGCAAGAACAAGTTAAGAACTTAATAAAATTCTAACTGCACAAAATTAATGCTACTAAGAGTGAGAAGTTCAGCAATAATCATGTGACCAGCTATTAACTAAGAAGATCACATCACAAATGTTTTAGACTTTTTTAAAAGGTCATATGATAGTGGGCATAGCCATGTACTACAGAGAAGAGTATTCCTTAGTTTTTTGTCACATTTATAAAACATGAACAAAGATAAATTAAAAAGAAAAAAATTAACTTTGAATTACATATTCTTAGGAATAATAGTCAATCATGGAAGGGAAACATGGCAGCAAGTGGCAAGGAGCGGGAAGCTGACAATTCATATCTTCAACTAAAAAGAAAATGAACAAATAGGAAGTCAGGCAAAGCTATAACCTCTTAAAACTCAATAATGGACTTCTTCAAGCAAGTCTGAAAATTCCCATAATATACCTCAGACAGCACCAACAACTGGAGACCAAGTTTTCAAATGCTTGAGCCTATTCTCATTCAGATTGTCATTATTTATTCCCAGTGATTCAGCACTATAGCAATATGTAAAGCAGGTGAAGGAGGAGTATAAGGTGAAAAAATACACATAAAACACCTTAATCCCTGGTAATCTTAAAAGTCTACAAATATTAGATTTAAGAATCTTCAACTAAGTTTTCTACCCAAAAACTTTTTTAAAATGTAATGAAGGAAGATGGGCTGAGAAGAAATGCATTAACATGGGAGGAGGCTTAGACAATAGTAAGAGAGGAAAATGATCACAGTACATTGCATATAAGAACAAATGTGTCAAAATATAAAACCAATTAAATAATTCATCATCTAAATTAAAACTAAATACATCATTGTACATCTATGTGATAAAATTAGCTGAAGACATTAAAATTATGATAGTAGTTCAAGTGATAACACTAACGACATGGAAAAAACAATTGTCTTGAATATTAGCTATCAAATGAAATATGTGCAAACTTCATCTACAGAAAATAACTTGGAAGAACATATGCAAAACTATGGATTCCTGAGTTCTAATTCTAATTCTAGATATAATATCTGTGTCTCTAAAGACAAATGTTTGTGGATTTTTGTTAGGGGGTGTGCTGGTTCATTTAATTAATGGTTGTAGATTCTCCTATAATAATACAGGTAACATTATATGAAATTAAGTTATATTAGGAATATATATATATATATATATATATATGTTAACAATTAGTGAATAAATATTCCAAAGATTTTAAGCTAAGGGGTATACAAGAGTGTTTGGATGAAGGAAAAATGAGAAATTTTATTATATTATAATCTTTTAAAAAATCTGTTTATTTTTATTTTTAAGGAATTTTTTATTCATTTTACATACCAATCACAGATCCCCCTCTCTTTCCTCCTTCCACCCCTCCCACCTTCTCCCTCAACCCACGTCCCATTCCCTCCTCCAACATGGTAAACTCTCCCATGGGGAGTCTGCAGAGCCTTGTACATTCAGTAGAAGCAGGTCCAAGCCCCTCCCCTTGTATCAAGGCTCTGCAAGTTGTCTCACCAAAGGTAGTGGGCTCCAAAAAGCCAGCTAGCTCATGCACCAGGGACGACAGATCTTGATCCTACTGCCAGGGGGCCCCTTAAGCAGATCAAGCTACACAACTGTCTCACTTATGCAGAGGGCCTAGTCCAGTCCCATGGAAACTTCACAGTCATTGATCTAAAGTTCATGAGTTCCCACTAGTTTAGTTTGATTGTCTCTGTAGGTTTTCCCATCATGATCCTGATACCCCTTGCTCATAGAATCTCTCTTCTTTCTCTTTGAACTTCTGGAGCTTAGCCTGGTGCTTGGCTGTGGATCTCTGCATCTGCCTCCATCAGTAACTGAATGAAGGCTCTATAATGACAGTAAGAGTACTCACTGATCTGATTACTGGAGTCAGTTCAGGCACCCTCTCCACTATTGCTAGTGGTCTAAGCTAGGACATTGTTGTCAATTCCTGGGAACCTCCCCAGAACCTGGCCTCTCCACATGATGTCTCCCTCCCTCATGGTATGTCCCTCATTGCTCCCCGCTCTGTCCCTGCTCCAGCTCAACCATCCCAGTCTCTCATGTTCTAAGCTTAAAATGCATTTGCAGTCACAAACTATTTTGAATAAATGAAATAGAATGCATAAAATATAGATATGAAAATCAAAGACCATTTTACTTGTATCAGACTAAGAGAAGTTACAGATATTGATTAACTCCACCATAAGTAATGGTGTAGAAATAAATGACTTCGCACAGATGTTGTTAAATTCCAAATCACAGTATTTTCACTAGTGGATAGGCCACTACATATCAAAATGTAAAATGTGACTAGTCATAAAATCAGTTTTGTGCTTCTCAGGTATATCTTATGGTCACAAAATTGGATGCATAGTTAAAATGAATTATTACAATGTCATTTTTAACCATGTTATGAGTAATCGAAACAATGTCAATCAGTGGCTTTTTCATGAACAAATGTTGAAATAATCAAACAACGAATAGGACCAAGTCACATAAATATAATTACTTGAAAATATATTTAAGAAACCAAACATATGATTGTGTTGAGCAAAAAGAACTCAAGAATCATATATCTAAAATTGTATCATGCCACAAAATTATTTCTCTATGTGTAGAGAAAAAAAAGCCTTTTTTTCCATGATTTTTTTATATTGTTCTATTTGTTTCTATTTTATTATGTTTAGGCCTCTGTTTGATTATTTCTTTACACATCAACTCCTCTTTGACAGCTTTTCTTTTTGCTCTAGATCTTTCATTTTTGCTGTTATAATGCTAGTGTGAGATCATGCCATTTTTTTATGTAGGCTCAAAAATGAATTTTCCTATTAACATCACTCTCATTGTGTCTCATATGTTTGGGCATGTTGTATATTCATTTTCATTGAATTTCATAAAGTCTTTATTTCTCTATAATTTTTTTGTTTCATTGAATTCTTGAAAGATTTCATTCTTTATTTATTTCTCTCTAGAGCTATTTTTCAATCAGTACAGAGTTGTTCAGCTTCCATGAGTTTGTAAGCTTTCTTTTGTTTCTGTTGTTGGTATACAGCTTTAATCTGTAGTTGTCTGATAGGATGCAGGAAGTGATTTCAATTTTTTTATAACTGTTAATACTTGTTTTGTGGACAAATATATGGTTAACTTTGAAGAAAGTTCCATGAGGTGTTGAGAAAATTTTGTGTTCTTTTGTGTTTTGGTGGTTTTATAGATATCTGTTATGTTTATTTGTTTTATATCTGTTACCTTCAGCATTTCTCTTTTAATGTTTTGTCTGGGTGACCTGTCCATTGGTGAGAGTGAATATTGATCTCTGCCACAATCAGTGTGTGAGTGTCAATATGTAATTTAAGCTGTAATAGTATTTCTTTCACAAAAGTGGGTGCCTTTTTGTTCGGGGAATAGATAACAAGAATTGAAATGTCATTTTGCTTGATTTTTCCTTTGATGAGTATCAAGCGTCATTCCCTGTCTCTTTGGATTAATTTTGGTTTGGAGTCTATTTTGTTAGATATTAAAATGGTTATACCATATTGATTGTTAGGATCATTTCCTTGGAAAATATTTTTCCAACGTTTTACCCTGAGGTTATGTCTATCCTTGTTGTTGAGGTGTGTTTCATAGATGCAGCAGAAGGATGGATTCCGTATTTAGATACATTCTGTTAGTCTGTAGCTTTTTATTAGGGAATTGGCACCATTGATATTGAGAGATGTTAATGACCAATGATGGTTGATTTTTGTTATTTGGCTGTTGTTTTGAGTTGTTGGTGTTGGGGTTGGTGTTGTGTGTTTCCATTCTTTTGGTTTGGATAATGTGAGATTATTTATTTACCATGATTTTATGGGTGTAGTTGATTTCCTTGAGTTGCAGTCTTCCTTCTAGCACCTTCTGTAGGGCTGCATGTATAGGCAGATATTTTTATTTGACTTTTTCATGAAATATCTTATTTTCACCATTTATGGTGATTGAAAGTTTTGCTGGATATAGTAGTCTGTGCTGGTATCTCTCATTTCTTAGTGTCAACAGCACATTTACAGGCCCTTCTGTATTTTAGAGTTTCCACTGAGAAGTTAGGTTTAATTCTAATATGTATGCCTTCATATTTTAATTGGTCTTTTCCCCATGCAGCTTTCAATATTCTTTCTTTGCTCTGTATGTTTAGTGTATTGATTATTATGTGGCAGGGGAACTTTCTTTTCTAGTCTAATCTACTTGATGTTCTGCATGCTCCTGAAAATTTTCTTCTATGATTTTATTGAAAGTATTTTCTGTGCCTTTGAGCTGGGATTCTTCCCCTCCCTATATTCTTATTGTTGTTTGGTTTATCCTTTTCATAGTGTCCCAGATTTCCTGGATGCTTCTTTGTTAGAATTATTTTAGGTTTAACATTTTCTTTGACCAATGTATCCATTTCTTCTATTGTATCTTCAATGCTTGAGAGTCTCTCTTCCATCTGTTGTATTCCGTTGGTGAGGTTTGTCTCTATAGTTCTTACTCAATTTCCTAAATTTTCCATTTCCATAATTCCTTCACTAACTGTTTTCCTTATTGCCTCTATTTACATTTTTGGGGGGTTTTGAAAAGTTTATTTATTTCCATCAATTGTTTATACATACATTTGCTTTCTTTAAGGGATTTAATTATTTCATCCAATTGTCTGCATTTTTCTGGCTTTCTTTAAGCTATCCATTCATTTCTTCTAATTGTTTGTGTTTTCCTCAATATTTTTAAAGTATTATTTATTTCCTCTTTAAAGAACCCTCTCATCATTGTGTAGGTGATTTTAAGGTCTTTTACTTATCCTTCAGATAAGTTAGAATACTCAGTGTCTGCTATGGGAGGATACCTTTGCTCTAGTGGACATATTGTTCTGGCTGTTATCGATTCTTTTCTTATGCTGGTATCTAAACATCTCATTTTGGGGGTGATTACATGTCTAGGTGCTGATATCTAGGATGAGAGTAGAGGATGATATGTGGAATCCAGAGGAGGTGTGGACTTGATGGAGGTGGGACTGCATCACTATGAGCCTGAGTGTTTGTGTTTTCTGGAGGAACAGAGAGCAGAGAACGTCTGTGGGCAGCCTATGTGGTCTTGTTGCCAGGCATGGCTTGTTGTTGTGGGGGAATGATTGTCTGAGCTGAGGGCAACAATTGGGGGATGGAGGGTAGTAAGGGATGGTCTGTGTTATTATCCACAGGAAATGTAGATGGGGGTAATGGAGAATGAAACTGGTATTTTGGTGCAGTGCTAAGGATGAGCCTGAGGTATTGTGTTTGTTGGGGGAAGACAAACAAAGAAGGCAGGCTACCTGAATCTGTTTCATAGTGTGTGTGTGTGTGTGTGTGTGTGTGTGTGTGTGTGTGTGTGTGTACATGTGAAGGCACACTCAGCTATGTGTTCCCAAACTTCTGTGTGCTCTATTTGTGTGCATGTTGGAGGATGATGGTACTTTTGCATGCCTGTACAGACACTTACAGTAATTCAGATATACTTCTCTGCTGCTCTCTACATTACTCCTTTGATGCACAGTCTCTTACTGAACCCAGAGCTAAGATGGCAGCCAGCAAGCTCTAGAGTTCCTCTTTTCTACCACAGGGCTGGAGTTACAGTAGCTTGTTACCACAACTGTCCTTTATCCTTTAGCATGCAACCTGCCATTTAGACCTTGTCTTTATACTTGTACAGCAAGTGCTCTTACACATTGAACCATCTCCCTTTCTATTTTTTTTTAAATCAGGAGATTAATTCCCATATGAATAATGTGCTCCCTAAAGGGAAGGACTGACCTCTCTTATCATAAAAGACAGATGCAGAGGCAGAAACAACACTGTTAACTTGTTCACATCTTTGTAGACACTTGTCATGAAATGAACTATCTTATTCAAAAGCTTTGATTCATTAAACTTTTCACAAGTTTGTTCAACTCAGTGTGTAAATGTTCAACTCTTTTATTGGATTTTATTTGTTTATGACAGCTTTTTGCTGCAGATGTTTTTAAGTTTTATGTGAATATATTTAACAGTTTCTACAAATAAATTAAGAGAAAAGAGGCAAATTTTTGTCTCTTTTGTTATGAAAAATAACCAGGTCTGTCTGTCTCTTTGTTGTTATAATAAAAAGGAGTTTGGAGGAGAAGTGGGGGAAGAGTGAGAAAGATAGAGGTGTGGGAGGAGAGAGAATGAGCTAACCAGTCAGCATGAGTGTAATTTTTATGTTAAACCATGTTGTTTTTCTATAGACTTGTGTTTCCTATTCACAAGAGTAATCTAGATGGCTCCAACAAAATTCATGTACAAGTCAAAATTTTGAGTGTGAAAATGATTTAAATAGGGATACTGAGATGGCTCCAAACTTTAGATCATTTTCTACTCTTGCAGAGTGCCCAGATCAGTGCCCAGTACCCACATGGCACCTTACAATAGTTTGTTACTTTAGTTCCCAGGAATCTAACACCCTCTTCTGACCTCAATGGAAACCAGTAATACATATGTTAAATACATATACATACAGGGAAATACTCTTACATATAAAGTAACAACATTTTAATGTTTTAAAAAATCATTGAAAAATGTATTTATTTTAGCATGTATATTAACTGATATAACATTAGATGTAATTAATGATACAGTTCATTCTTAAATTAAAAAAAAATCTCATTTCTAGTCAAAAAATTTATTGTTTTTAAATACAATTTTCACTTGATTATCAATCAATAGTATTTGTAAAGTTAATGACTGTACCAAAATATCAATATACCAGAAATTTTTGTACATAATTGTTTTATTAAATATACATATATGTATTATGTGTTTAGTATACATATAAAGTGTCTATCCCAGCATGAGTGAGGACTTATGAAAGCAGCATCCCTGTAGACTTGCTGGAAGGTCCAGAGAAGAGGTAGAACCTCCTCACTTAGGTAGGTTTACTGCCTTTACTTAGGGAAGAGTTGTGTTGGTAGACTCCTAAGTATTGTCAGTATTTCTTCTCCCTGGAGCAGAAAATACTTTAACAATGGAGGAAATAGTTACACAATTATTTGTATAAGTATACATCTAACAAAAATAAAATAAATCCCATACATTATTTATAAATCATTATTATACCTTAGACAATAAGAAAGTAACAGTCAAATAACTGAGGATTTTATTTTCTATGAATTTGGTTTAGTCCATATATACAGTCTTCTGCCTGTTTTAGTTTTTGCATACTTTTCTTCAAGGAAATTCCCCTGACATGTCTTTACAAACAGAATATTGTTAGACTTCCTCAAGTTTTTCATTTGAATTCTCATAAAAATATCAGATACTTTCATGTCGAAATCATTACTTATTCAAATGCACAATCTCTATTATGCCTAGAATACTGCACTATGTCAAGGTTGTGACTGATGATGGCCAAATTCTTTTAAAACACAAATTGATAATAAAAGTAACATTATTAAATAAATTTGTTTGTCTATGCATTTTCTATACTGACTAGTCTTATGGGTAATATGACTCAATAATATAAGTTAGAATGAGGTATTCTAAAAGAATAAAATACTTAAATAAAGTTATTGTACCTTTTTGCATATCTGAGATCTGACTAGCTCTGAGATTTAAATTATATGACTCTATAAAAGTTGTTCTAACTTTTGGAGTTTTAATTGCATATTTTGTAAGATTGAGAGACAGTATTAAAGCCTATCTGAATAAGTCATCAAGACTATTACATGAGTTCATATATAAAAATTATGCATGAGGGTTATATGTGTTTATATTCAGTTTATTTCAAATAATAATAATCCATATATTCATTGTGTGCTAGGAACAAAAGATAGAGTAATCAAGATGTGAGACAAATAGAAATTCAAGAGGGAAAGAGAGAAAAACAGAACATATTTGAAATTATGTTGTCTGACATTTCAGATGACACGAAGAAAGTGATTGAGAATTTCATTTTGTTTAACTGCCCTCTGATATTAATAAAACAAAAAGTCTTTATTAAGTCAAATGACTAATGCTTCATAGGTGTTAGCGAGGGCATCTAACCTTCCAAAATTTAATTAGCAGTAATTTCTGTACTCACTAAGGACAGAAGAGCCTGGTAGCTATTGAATTTCATATTCTCTCTGTCACAATTTGGGAAACTGAGAAATAAGTAAATTTTTGTTAATATAATTTATAGACTTATTACAGTCCTGGTTAGATATTGTGAAAGCTATTCTTTAATCCTTATAAAATTTCTTTAAGACAGAATGTCAAGATTATGATCTTTCAGAATAAGAGCAATTGAAAAATAAATGTTACAGTTACACATAAGAAAAGTTCCATGTATTCCTTGTAGCTTTAAATCATTTATCCATACATAAAAATTCAAGCATGAAATAAAAAAGTCTGAATCCAAACTTTGAAAACACACAGACACAGACACAGATACACACACACACACACACACACACACACACACACACTGCATACACTGCACACACACAACACACACATAATTAACACATATGCCACATAAACACACATCACACTCGAATACACCAAATACAACATGTGCACTACATACTACCCCTGACACACATACCATACCACACAGACACACACCACACCTCCTATATACACCATACACACACACACACACACACACACACACACACACATACACACATACACACACATCTGAAAATCCTAGGAATCTGATAGCATCTACATAATAAATTCCACAGTCTTTAGATCATTCAAAGAGTTTCTAAATTGGAATAAACAACAAGAGGAGACTTTCTGCTTTTATGTGTTGCTATCTTGTTATTTCTCACCTATGCATTATTTTAAGCATACATCTTCATTATGTTTAAATCTAGCTCACATTGCAAAGGAGCTCTCCACTATTCACTCACATTATAATCTTCAGTGATATTAAACATTTGTTAGTTTTTCTTTAGTTTTGAATAAGTATTCCAATACTCTCAACTGAGGATTTCAAAACTGGATCTTTCCTCTGTGTTTCCCAGTTCTTCCCAACAATTTCCCATTGACAAATTATACCTCTATGGGAATATATATATATATATATATATATATATATTGCTTTATAGCTAGATGGTGTAACTTCTTTTCCCTTATTTCAACATTAAATGTGAAAATAATCATCAAATCCGGTGTCTCAGTCTGTTACAAATTATTATACATCTATCTCTTTCCTGATTCCTTGAAGACAAATGAATAGGTACAGAAATTATATTAGACAGTTGCACAGCTGTATTCCCAACTTTGACTTATGGTGAGCAAACCAGCATACTTTTTAAGCCAGTGTGATGGATAACAGGTAAAGAGTGTGTCTACCTGCCCAGGACAGCAATGTTGGTGGACCTGTTCCCCTTAGAAATTGTTGCTTATGACATCACTTTAGCTTGATTATCTACTACTAAGAGTTGTCATAATTTTTTACCATATTTTTGGTCTGGTTGTCTAAGCTTCACATTATCTCTACTGCTGATCCAAAGTATTTCAGTAAATTTCCCTTATATTTGGGAAAATCAGAATTGCTTTCTCTTTTTATTTGTAAGAATGTAGATTGGTGTGTGGTGTTTTTCATACAAAGGAATATTTATGCTTTAAGTTAGAGAAAGACAACAGTCTTCTTTATTGCCCAAGGCTGTTTTTTAATAAATATAATTTTAGTATTTTTTCTTCTTTCTTCAGTTTCCCCTCCCTCTTCTCTTCTGAGTACCTTGCCTCCACCCACCTCTGTACTCACTCCCCAACCCCATCCTCCTAGATTTCTGTTAAGGAAAGGGCAGTCCTCCCATGGATATCAACAAAACATGGTGTATCAAGTTGCTGTAAGACTAAGCACCTCCCCCTGTATATAGGGTGGGCAAAGAGATCCAGCACAAGTAAGAGATTCCCAAGAGGCAACCAAAGCATCAGGGACAGACCTGCTCCCATTGCCAAGAGTCCCACAAATAGACCAAACTACATTAACTAACATGTATGCAGAGTGCCTAGGTCAGTTCCATGCAGGCTCCCTGGTTGTTGGTCCAGTCTATGTGAGCCCCTATTTTTATCTCGTCTTCTGTACTTTATTTTGTGAACACACACAAACACACACACACACAAACACACACACACACAGAATTCTTTTCAGAATCTTAAGTTCAATTCAGCAAAATAAATGTACAAATGTAATTTTCAAAGAGTACATTGTATAGTTCTTCTGAAAAATATAATTTGTTTCCAGTTGTAATAACAAACTCAAACATTCTGTAGTGATGGGAAGCTTGTCCTTCTAATATCATCATTTCTACCTCCTAAAAATTGCAATTATGCTAGCTGCCTGTTGACTGGGATCTCAAGAACTATCTACCTTCTCTTTCAGCAATATTTGTTGTTTTCCTTGGATTTTCTCTTTGTCCTGTGCTTATTAAGTAAGATGACAAACAACTTGGCATGCTGTTAGTTAGCCAATTGATCCCCTTTACCATGATAGAGAACATAATTTCAAAATGACCTTTATTAAATTAACTGCTTTAAATTTCAGAACAATTTAAGTTTCAAAGCCAATCAGCATATGGTGTAGATAACTCTCATTTCCCTCTCTTTTGATCAAGTATATTTCTTCCACTTTTGAAATCCATCTTAAGGTTAGTATGTTAAAATTGATAATATTACATAACATATAATTAAGAATGAAGAAGAGGACATGTCTAAGTTCTCATCTATATTACCTATAGTAAGATAGGTACATATATTTGAGAAATAAAAACAAATGCATCAGTATATATACCATATATGTTCAAAAGAGGTATTCTGAAAATGTATGTCAAATAACTATAGCTAATATATCATTTCTAATTAAAACAATGTCATATTTGATTGGCAATTCAAGTGAGTGGGGTTCCTTTAGAGATTTACATTTTGTTCACAAAAGGCTATCTTCCCCTGATTTAAGAAATTCTCCTGGGCCTTCTGTTTCTCAAAATAATAAGTACAAAAAATCTTAAAAAATTATTTTAGGAGATATATTCTAGACTTACATGCATCAATGTCTATACTTTATATTGGTGCTCCATATTCATACTTTAGAGACTAGATTGTGACATACATGTAGTGACATGAGTCAAACATTTAACAATTTGTATTACCCTGTACCATAACCTTCTTTCCATAGTTTTTTTTTCTGTGCTCAGCTTGTCTTTCCCTTTCTCTATACTAAACTCACAAACTGACGTAGTTTTTTTCTTTTCTATAATCTTTTTCTTTTTAAATGTCATGTCATTGAAATCACGCCATGTAGTCTTCCTTCACTTAGAAATATGAATTTTTCTTTCCTCAATCTTTTTCATGGGTTGATAGTTCATTTCTTTTTAGTAATGAATAATAATTTATTGCTCAGAGGAACAGTATTTTATCCTCGAGCCTAGTGAAGGATATCTCGATTGGTTACAAGTTTGGGCAATTATGAATGAAACTGACATAAAAAATCTATGTAGAGACATGAGTTTTCAATTCATTTAAGGAAATATCAAGAAGCATAATATCTCAGCTGCTTGGTAAAAGTTCATTTACTCTTAAATAAATTGACATTTTTTTCCATAATGGTGACACTGGCATTTGGCCTTACCTGTGTTCTGTGCAGTAGTCATTCTGATAGTATATATTGTTATATTGTATAGTGGTGTTCGCTCTGCCCATGACCTTGGGCTATAGGGTCCAAAGGAGGCAGTGCTTCTTGCCATTGTATGTGACCTCTTAAAAGGAGAGGAGAGAGGGGTCACGTAGTCTCTTATTGTAGCTGGAAGTTTCTCCAGTCCTACTGGGCCTCACAGTCCTGCAGCTGCTTATAAAATAATCACTCAGAGGCTTAATATTAATTACAAACTGTATAGCCTATGGCTGCTTGCCGCTTCCTAGCTATCTCATATAACTTAACCTATTACTATTAATCTATGTATCTCTATGTATTCTGTGGCTTTACCTGTGTCCCATTACATGCTGCTTCTTAGCAGGTTGGCATCTTCCTGACTCTGCCCTTCTTCTCTACGTATCTCTGCTTGGATTTCCCACCTGCCTCTAAGCTTCCTTGCCATAGGCCAATGCTGCTCTATTTATTAGCCAATGGGAGTAATACATATATTCACAGTGTACAGAAAGACATCCCACAGCACTTCCCCTTCCCTGTCTAATCAAAAAGGAAAGTTTTAACTTTAACATAGTAAAATTGTATGTAACAAAACAGTTATCAAGCAAGAATTACACTTACAATTATAGTCTATTTGGTAAAATTAAAGAAAATATTCTATCATCTATCCTATTTTTGTGAGTCTAAAGTTTCATATCAAATTTACCCTTTATCATGATTAAGGAAAACCATAATTATAACTATCCAGTCTTCAACTCCATCAAAGACTCCAGAAGGATATAATATTACCTAAGTAAACAGGAAGTGCATTGTAAGTAACTTCCAGATTTCTAGAAATGACAGAGACATCTGGTTGTCTGGACAACCACTCAAAATTCCTCTGCAAAGTTGAGGCATTCATCTTCAGCCTACAGGCATGTCTCTGGCAGAGTTTTTTTTGTGAAACAGGAAATTTGAAGGATTGTCTCACCTATTGACAAAATTCATCAGTTGCTTCTCCCTGTCTCCTGCAGAATATTTGGCAGTCTCCTCTGCAAAGCAAGAACTTGAAGGACCATCTCACCTTGCAAAGTTCAGTGGTCACCTTTCTATGGGTCCTGCACGTCTAATTTATATAGTATCCTGTCAAGCAGTCGAGGCAAGGGCACTTTTTGCCTAGTGGCTAACTTTTGCCATAAAGAAAGCAAACTCCATAATGAGTTTCTTTGATGTCCACCATCCTCTTTGAAGTAATTGGTGCTGCCAGGAGCAGACATGTCTCATAGTCCAGAAAAGTCTAAGTTCTTAAAACATTTCAAATGCCATATTTTAATAATTAGATAACTAATTATTAATTTGTATTTCTTAATTATATATTATAATTTTGAGTTGAATGAACTAATACCTTAAACAAGAGTAGAAATATACATATAGTATAACAAGATTATCTTTACATTTGTATCAATAAATCAAAATCCATACCAATGTAAAATATTTTGAAATCAACAGTTGCTTTTTGGATTAAAGTAGATTCAGTAGTCTATCTGTTTTCTCATAATGTCTATATCATATCCAAGAGAGGAGAGAGGTGGCCCAGCAGTTAAGAGCACTGACTGATGATCCAGAAAAACCAGGTTAAATTCCCATGTTGTCCTGGAGTCTGATCATGCCAGAATGAAAAACAAACAAACAAACAAACAAACAAACAAATAAATAAATGGCAGAAGCATCCATGTTACCATTCTCTCCTCTCCTTTTAAGAGGTCACATACAATGACAAGAAGCACTGCCTCCTTTGGTTCCGATAGTCCAATGTCATGGGCAGAGCAAGTACCACTACAATATAGTAGTTTTCAGAATCAATGCTTGGTTTAAAATGTAATTCTTTCCATAGGAAATGAAAATCTTGTGATATATTACTGGGAAAAATTATGGCTATCCAGTAACTCCAAGTTCTAAGAACTTAGTGCACTCTTGGTCATCATTTGCTTAAGAAAATTAAACAATTTTGAGTCTAACACTCTAATATTTGTGACAGTGGATAAATAATGAAACCTTTAAATAAAAATCTCTAAAAATATAATTTATTACATTTAAATCATATTTTCATTGCTTTTTAAATCCCTACTGCCATTTCTCCTCCTTCCTTTCCTCTCAGTCCTTCACCCCTACCTCTCCTTGGATCCCTGCATCATCTCCTCCTCTGTTTTTAATTTAGAAAAGTTCAGGCCTCTCATGAATATCAACCAAACCTGGCATATCAAGTTACAGAAAGAATAGGCATGACTAGATTAGATTTCTTAATTATTTTAAATTTAAAAGTTTTCATACAATAAATTTTGATCATGCACTTTCCCTTCCCCCAACTACACTCCTGATGTCTGTACTCACACAAATTCATGTTCATTAACTCTCAAAAACAAACATATGTCAAAGAAACTGAAATAAAATACAGCAACAACAGCAATAAGACAAAAAATACCGAAACAAAACAAAAGGAATATGAAAAAGATATGGAATCCATTTTATATTGGACAACTCCTCATGTATACATGACAGAATGCTCTGGATCTCATCTAGTTGAATTTTGACAAGAGAATTAGGAAGAGGCTGATATCACATGGGTGCTCATGCAGCATCGTAGGAAGTATAAGTGTGAGGGAAAGGTTAAGTATTTTTAAAATCCATGGAAAATTCTCTTAATTTTTTTGTCAGAGTCTTCATTGTCTAGTTTAGAGAAAATACTTAGGAAGGATAATTTATTTACCTGCTTCTATTGATAGCAAGTAGGATTTATTGGTAGTTTACTAGTTAATTGTGAAGTCTAATATGCTGGCTGTATCATGAAATAACACATTGGGGGAGTAGGTTTCAGCTAGATGGGCATGAGAAATGTCAGGTTTATTAGTCACCAACATAGAACTTAAAATAATACCTTAGATATCATTTGTATTACACAAATTTATAATACCCTGTTTCACATTAATTTGTATTTTAATATTTTCCTAAGTAATAAGGTTACACTGAAATCACACAATTGAGAATAAGTACTTTAGTCTTAAACTTTTTTGGTGAATTTGTAGTGAACTACACATAGTATCTTATATGAAGGAATGGTAATCATAACACAAACTGGACTAATTTATGTGCAAATAGGTACACATAATATTCATACATGCAGTTGTAAATATAGTTAATATTTATTTGTAGACATACATGCTAAAAACAGTTAAAATACTGAAATATTGATACTTAAGCTAAAATTTCATAACATCTTCAAATCATTATTTCTGATAAACATAGTACTAAATTATTTCTCAGTAAAATTTCACTTGCTCAAATACTTTCAGTAAATTACCACAGATTTTCTGTTGTTCTTATGTGAGAAAGCATTTTTGTGCTTAGAACAATATAACCAAAGAATTTTTAAAAAGCTCTCCATTATTCTATTTGCATAATCATACTTCATTTATAAATGAAAATTGAATCACTTTGAAGCCACTGTAGGACTTCAGTAAATAGATTTCATAAAAAAGACTGGGTTATAATTAAATTAAAACTTGAAAAGTCAGAAATGAACAGACTTCAATAAATATCTTATTCACTTATATATATAATTAGGTCCTACTACCTCACAGTTCTCTTTCACATCCTGAGAAGTACATAAGTAGGTAAAGATCAAAAGGCATAGACAATTTGCAAATTAGTAAGTTACCATTAAGATCAAAGAACAAAGTGATTCAATTTTCTTGGCTGTTGTAGTCTTAAGTATCATAAATATGCTTGAAGCATGATGGAAACAATTGTACCTAATAAGGCTTGTGGACCCTTCTTATCTTGCTTTTCATTTCCTCTCTCCTTTTCTGTGCTTTACTTTTTTTCCCATGAATTCTTCAATGCAACTGTTCAATTGTATGCTACTTTTTTCTTTTATTTTGAAAATATTTATTGGTGACCTTGCTATTTATTTTACCTTAGTAATCCTCACACAGGAATGTGAAACTGTCTTACTTAAATATTAGAGTGATTTTATTCTAAGTTCTTTTGTTGTCTTTTCTTGTTGCTTATTATACTGTGTTTAGAATAAATAGCATTATTGAGAAATCTATATTATCAAAAAATTATATCCTTTTAAAAAGGTACTTCTGTGGCTGGAAAGTTGGCTCAAAGGTTAAAGTACTTGCTGTTGTTGCACCAACACCATGGCAGCCCACAATCTTCTGTAGTTTCAGTCCCCCAAATCCAAAGGTCCTTTTGTGATCTCTTCTGGCATCAGTTGTCCACATGGTGTACAAACATACATGCTGTCAAAACACTCATATGCATAAAATAATAATATTGACAAATCTACAAAAAAACTTTTAAAATGCTTTTCAGATAACAATGCATTTTAGTAAAAAGGGCATTTGCTGTAAATTCGGGGATGATTTTCTTGTTTTATGAAGGGCTCACATGTGTGCTTTATTTGTCCTGTTAATTGTGGATCACAGTATTACGCTTCACTTTGAAGTATATCATATTTCAGTTCTGATAAAGGTACTGTATTAGTTATGGTTTCTATTGCTGTGGTAAAACATTTTAACCGAAAGTACTTGGGGAGAGATGGTTTTATTTCATTTTACAATTGTAGTCTATCATTTAGGAAAGTTAGACCAAGAACTCAAGTAAGGAACTTGAAGACAGGAAATTAAGCAGAGGCCAAGGAGCAGTTCTACTCCTTGGTTTGATCCCAATCTCTTCCTAAGTCTGTTTTCTCTATAACAACCAGGACAGTGTGGCTATGGGTGGCACCACCCCCAGTGAGCTAGACCCATTTACATCAATCATTAATCAAAACATCAAAAACAATAAAATGCACTACAACCATACATAGGACAATCTGGTAGAAGCACTTTCTCATTGAGGTTCCCTCTTCCCAAATGACACTAGTTTGTGCGAAGCAGACATAAAACTAGCTAGCACACATATGCATATATTTTGAGAGTGATAGGACATTTCTCTTTTATTATTAATGTAGGCAGAGTAGCAAGAAATCTGAAAGGAACAAATGGACTATTGCAGAAGCGTAGAGTGCACTGTAAATGTATCCCTTCCCTTTCTTAGTATAGTTCCTTTAGTTGTCATCTAAAATCTAAATTTTACAATGTATTTTTGATTGATTGTTGTGTCTATTAATTGCATATGAAAACATATTTTTGAGGCTATTTTGAATCTTTCTCAACTTGGGAATTCTTGGTGTACAAGCAATTGATTTTTGTTTATTAAATTTGTCTATCTTGATATGTTGTTGAAAGTGTTTATTCTCATAGTTTTAGTAGAGTCTTTAAGGGTTCTTACTACTATAATCATATATGCAAATAAGGATACTTCCTCATGAATGTATGTTGGTTGATCATGCAACTTCTGTCTTCCTGGAATGAAGCAAAATTGATCATGGTGAATATGATGTGTTCTGGAATTTTGATTGAATATTTTAATTAATAAATTTTATGCTCATTAACTGAGAAGCCTTTCCTTTTAATTGTGTTCTTATCTGGTTTAGTTATTGAAATAATACTGTGGTTTTCAGAATAATTTGGCTGCATTCTTTCACTTGTTCTTTTATGGAATAATATGAGGAGCACTGGTATTAGTTCTTTAAAAGGTCAGGTAGAGTTTTGCACTGAATCCATTTGGGCTTTTTCCTTTTTTAATTTGGAAATTTTTATTACTGCTTCAATAACTTGGCCTTCTATATTTGTGGTCATGTGACTCTTATCCTATTTAAAATTCAATTTTTTGGCCATATGTATCAACAAATTCATCTTTTTGTAGAATTTCTGATTTATTGGAAGACAGATTTGTAATGAACTAATGATATTCGGATTTCATTAATATTTGTTATAATGTCCCCCTTTTCATCTCTAATTATTTAATTTGGGTCTTCCTACTGTTTCAGACGGCTAGTTTCACTGAGTTTATCCCAATCATCATTGCCTTTATGTTTTCAAACAAACAATGTTTTGTTTTTGTTTTTCTTTTCTTAATTTTAGTCCATTAATAATTTTCTTGATAGAATTAATATCTGTCTATTATTAATTTAAGTTTAACTTGATTTTCTAAGTAGCTAAGACACTTAATATGTTATTTATTTGAAAATTTCTGGTTGAGTGAAAGCGTGTATAGCTACAAACTCATGTCTTAGAAATGCTTTTATTATATCCCACAGGTTTTCTATATTGTGTCTAGTTTTAATTAAATTCTCTGAATTTAATTTTTTTCCTTGCTAATTTCTTTAATGACTATTCTATTTGTTTTTATTACTCTATTTGTACATCTAAATTCTAATTTTAGATCTTTAAGTTGTATAGCAATTTACTCTTAGGTAAAACATTTGAAGGGAAGCCCCTGAAGGCACAGGATGTCCTAACAGGAGAGAAAATAGTCTATCTTGCTGGAAAGTTCAGTAAACTGTGGAAGTAAACAACTCAATAGTTTTAAGAAGTCCCTGAAACTGAGAAGATTTACAGGGACCCTCTCTAGCTGCCTGCAAGAGAGAGACAAGCTAAGCTTCCTGGAAAAGACTCAATATAACTGAGCTATCTGGAGAAGATGTTCTCCAAACTGTCAAATGGCCTGTAGCTTGTATAGCTCCAGGGCTCTAGGTTTCATGAGCTATCACCTATGCCTGGAAGGGGAAGCAGATAATGATGCAGTTATCTTTAGTAATTTCTGCTGCTGTTATTAACCCTCATCCATATTCTAATAAACCATTCTGGAAAACTCATTCATTTGCCAATTGCCCTTTTGAGGTATTATTACTTTGATCTGTTGTTGGTTATCTATCTGGGTTAAGCAGATGGTTGTTCATTTCTCCTGAAGAATAGTGTCACACAACAGTATCATTTTCTGTATGCTCCAGAATTTGATATTGGGATCCCGTCTTCCATTTTTCTGTTCCTTTTTTCCTGGATGCCATGTGTTGAACAGTATACTCTGTACTCCCAACATGAAGAACTGTTTAATTTCAGACCTAGAAACAAAAACGTTCATGTGACTATGAAATAGATCTTTTGAAATTATGAATCCAAATCTTTTCAACTTTAATTTGATGAAATCAAATATTTTGAAACTTTCATGGGAAACTGATTAAAACTAAGTTGTACTAAAAGAAATATCAAATTTTACTGTGAAGAATCACTAATTGAAGATCATACTTATCATATTTTATGAAATATCTGTCTCTCCATTCCAAGTAATTACACCAGCATTTTCATAGTTGTTTCAGCTTGTCTTAGTGTTTCTAATGCTGTTTTAAAATGCCATGACCAAAAGCAACTTGAGGAGGAAAGAGTTTGTTTAGCTTATACATCTACATCTCAGTTCACTGTTGAAGGAACTTAATAGCAGGAATTCAAGTATGGCAGGGACCTGGAGCAGGAGCTGAAACAAATGCCTAGGAGGAATGCTACTTACCTTCTTGCTCCCCCCTGACTTGGTTAGCATGATTTCTCATAGCAGCCCATGCCCAACTACCCATGATGTTCTGGGTCCTCTTACATTAATCAGTAATTAAGAAAACTTTTATGGACTTGCCCACAAACAAATCTAATGGAGTCATTTTCAGAATTGAGAATTCCCCATCCCAAATGACACTAACTGGAGTTAGGTTGACATAAATCTATCCAGGACAGAGCCAGAGCATTGCATTTCACTTTTGACAATTTTCTTTCATTAATGTAATCAATCACAAATTGTTGCATTTTAGGATTCTTGATTGTACCCACTTTGCAATTTTTAGCCTTTACTTTCAATACTTTTCTCTTAAAACCAACCTTATTCTTCACTGGCTTCCTTCTGGCATCTTCAGTCTCCTTTTCTACATATCAAGTCTTTCTCTGCATTGCAGTGAGAATATTTTTTCTTGAAGTAAAAAATTAACCATGCAAAACTCAATCATAGCTAAATAACTTCATTGTTTTTCCATCATCTGTGGTAAAGAAAAAAATTCTTGAACTCGGTAAAAAACATTTCTTCAGGTCTTCCCTGCTAAATCTTGAATAGTTAATTTCCTCTGGGATTTCAAATATAGCCTCAAGTTTATTTCTAATGGGCTTTTTATACAAAAGCAAAGGGAGAGGCAAAAGACTTCCCCCTTTAGAGATCAAAGCACAACGTACAACCAAGTGTAGCTCCTTTAAAACACCTGGTAACCACACCTTTGGCCAAATCATCCTATTATGCAGCCCTGGTGGATAAAACAAGCTCAGATTTTTCTGACATTGAATAAGGCCTTACCAGGGAGCCTTTGTGGGCCCCCACACTGAACTCATTGTATCTTTTATTATGAGCATAATATCTGCACATAATTGGGTTGGACACCACTTTGTCAATCACTGGGTAGTCTTATGAGTCCTTACCCCTCAATGAGGGCCTATAGACAGTTAAGGTTGGTTATTGGGTTATGGCCTGCTATTTTCAAAACTAATATTAGAATTGTCAAATTGTCCATGTACCAGTAAATAACTGACACTCACACAAATGGAAGTAACTTTTATTAAATGCAGTGCATAAAAAAGTTTACTAGCTAATTTTTTTTGTCAACTTGAGACAAGCTAGAGTTATCTGAAAGGGGATAATTTCAATTGATAAAGTACCTCCATAAGATCCAGCTAGAGATCATTTTCTTAATTAGTGACTGATGGAGAAACACCCAGACCATTGTGGGTGGTGCCATCAGTGGACTTGTGGTCCTGGGTTTTATTTTTTAAAAAAAGGCTGAAGAAGCCATAATAAACAAGCCAGTATTCAGTGCCTCTCTGTGGCCTTTGCATCAGTTGGTGCCTCCAGGTTTCTGCCCTGTATGAGTTCCTGTGCTGACTTCCTTTAATGATGAACAGTGATCTGGAAGTATAAACTACATAAATCTTCCTGATCTAAGTTGCATTGGTCATGATATTTCATCATAGCAATAGTAATTGTCGCTATGACAAGTTGGTACCAGGGTAGTGATGTATTGCTATGATAGACCTGAACATATTACTTTGGGGAGGCTTGTATGAGAACTTTGGCATTTTGAGCTACAAAAAAGCCATTGAGTCTTGAGAATTCAGTGAGCTGTTCTGTAGGTGCTTGGAAGATAAGAATGTTGAGAGTAGTGTAGACGACTGGGTCTTAGCTTGTTATGTCTCAGAGGGAATCAATGACTACTGAGTGTTTTGTCTGATAAAACTGTGGAGTCTGGTCCACTGGAGCTAAAGGATTGACTGTGGTTTACAACAGACCAGAACCACTGAAGTAAAATCTTTGCTTTACTGGGATAAATGATGCTGGTTAGCTGGAGCTGAGAAATTAGCAGTGATAAGAAGAGACCACAGTCATTGAGGTGGAATCTTCTTGGAAGTGTTTCCTAGGAGTCAGCATACAGAAGCTGTATTCCAGAGGCCACAAAGTTTGAAACTCAAGCTGGCAGCTTAAATTGGTAGTGTTAAATTCACCCAAGTTTTACTTGTTTCAAATGCATGAAGGAGTCAGGGAGAGCAACAGAGGCTTAGCACTGTGAGAGGTCAGGCAAATCCATTGGTGAAGGTGCAGCATCAGTAGTGTTGAAGGTCCAGGACTGAAGAGGTTATATAGAGAAGTTGAGGCTTGGCACCATGAGGAAAGCCCATGAGAGGATATTGGTAAAAGTGCATCCCAGTTGCAGTAAAAGACTGAAACATTTTGGAGTTGCCAATACCAATGAAAAACCACAAAGAACAGCAGCAGTGGTGGAATGGACCCTTCCTGAGGTTAGAAAATAATCTGTGAGTGCTGAAGATGGCAGGGCAAAAGAAGTGGTAAAACATTTTGGAGGAGCCCAGGAGATAGTGACTCTCAGACATTGGATGTTGAGTTATTTACACTCTTGGAGTTCTATTTTGCTTTGTTCAGATGGAGAATGTGGCCTGGTTCTTCTGTCTTGAAATGAAAAGATATTTATTTTATTTCTGATTTTACAGGAGCCCACAGTTAAGAGACTTTGAAATTTAAAAGATGTTAGATTTTAAAAGAGACTGGCTATTTTACATAGAATGAGTTTCTAAGTGAATTTTTAAAGACTGGGGACTTTAAATTTGATATTAATGTGTGATCTTGTGGAAGAAAACATAAGGAAAGATTATGGCTTAAAAGTAACGTGTTTTGTGTCAAGTTAATAAAGAGTCAATTGTTCTGGCTAGTTTTATTCCAACTTGACATAAGTTAGAGTTATCTGAAAGGAGAGAACCTTAATTGAGAAAATCTCTGCATAAGATCCAGCTGAAGGGCATTTTCTTAATAAGTGATTGATGTGGGAGTACCCAGCCCATTGTCAGTGGTGCCATTAGCGTGCTGGTGGTACTGGGAAAAAACAGGTTGAGCAAGTCATGATAGACAAGCCAGTAAGCAGCACCTCTCAGTGTATCATTTCCTACCTCCAGGTTTCACCCTGTATGAATTCATGTCCTTGACTTCCTTCAGTGATTATTAGAAAACTAGAAGTATAAGAAAAATATACCCTGTATTCAACAAGTTACTCTGTTCATGGTGTTTCAACACAACAATAGTAACACTAAGACAAAAGTACATCTAAATATGATGGGATTTTTGAAAATAAGGAAGGGTTTCATTGGAGATAATAGAGGTGGAACATGTCTAAAATTCAGTATATAAAGAGTGTGTGTATCTGTGTGTTTGTGTTTAATCGTCATATTTTAAGGCAGAAATGAACACTTCCCCCAGAAAATATGACAAACAAAAGTTTTCTGTCTTGTAGAATTTATTTCCAATGAGAATTTTGGAACAAATTCCAGGCCCTATAGGGTTAACTGAGTGGTTGCAATCACTGATCTCTGAATTTATAGGTGGTTATCTTAAAAAGATCATTGACTAAATAATGACCTGAAAGATTCCACATGGATTCTGGTGAAGACATTTAGGAAAGAGGACGGAGTTAGATCTAGGAGACAAATGTACTCTTTATACTTATGTTGCTTTCAAGTGGGACAAAGGGATCATTGGTTGACTGTTGGCTCTTCTGAAGGAAAAAATAAATAAAAATGTGAGAACTTTGTAAAACAACTTCATGTTGAACATGATTAACAGCAGTCTATATTTGCTATGTATTTGCTGGCCAAAATTTCTTCTCTTCCTACTGCTGTGTCAGGGGCTAGTTGGCTGCTGTTTTCCTCCCAGAGGTGAATGTAGTATAGTGATGCGTTGACTCCTGCATAGAAACAGTCTGGAAAGGTGGTAGGGATTCAGCACATTGTGGCACTCTATGCAGTAAACTGAGACAATTAAAATACTGCCATGTGTGCATCTTTAAATTGGTAGAGTTAACATGGACCCAGAAACAATGACTTTGCATAATAATAACTAAAATATAAATTTCTAAATGCAAGTGATTCTTTAAGAAGTAGTAAAAAAGGAACCATATGTCCTTTTCTGCAAGCATTAACCCATAAATTCTTTAAAAGTG
This sequence comes from Neotoma lepida, assembly GCA_001675575.1. Lineage (NCBI taxonomy): Eukaryota > Metazoa > Chordata > Mammalia > Rodentia > Cricetidae > Neotoma > Neotoma lepida. The sequence continues at coordinate 459,736 of LZPO01075873.1, forward strand.
AAACACTGAAACATTAAAAAAAATAAAAGAAAAACTTATTTCAGTTCCAAGCAATTTAAATACATGCACCACCATACTGCTGTGATTTTGCAAAAACAGTTCTCCAACATTTGACAACTCACTTGACATTTTCAGGTCTCAATTACTGAGCTGAAAGTTAGGGATAAACTGTTTAAATTTACATAGGTTTTGAGAAGCTAAATTGTTTTCAAGTATAGTACTTGAATGAGAACTGCCTGAGCAAAGAGCAAAATATTACCATAATTATTGTTAGTGAAGGTTATATACACCTGGAAGAGATGATAAAAATTTCAAATATAAAAAAGAAAAACACTTTAAGTGGCTCATTTTAAAGAAGTAACAAAAAGAAATCACACCTTTTTTAAGAGAAATATTTACATTTTGATGGGAAATCTCATATGATTCATAGTGATAACAAATATGGGAATTCCCAAGTTGAATCTACCACAAATCAAGTTAACATTTCATCTGCTTTTCCCAATACCAGTGACCCATGTTACATATAGATTTATTATGAGAATTCTTCTCCCCAGATTTGGAATGTGCAATGTGGAATAAGGAAGGCTTTTTACCCCTAACTTCCATTCAAAGTAAAATGTCTTTTAAGAAAAGGATAAACCTTTAAATCATATTATATTCAGTAGGTTACAAATTGACCTTCATTTAAATGCCAATAAGAAACAACTTTTCTATGCATAAACATGCAGAGAAATCAGAGGTTTTATAGTTGTCACACACAAAAAGAAGAGAGGGAGTGAAAGAGTAAAAGATTCTGAAGACATGAAACTTATGCAGAGATATATTTTGCTACTATTTATTTAATAATCATATTAATGGGAAAAAGTATCTCTCAGGATTGTAACAGGTCTGTAGAATAGTTGCAATAAAATCATGTTAATGACAGTTTCAAAAATTCTTATAAAAAAAACAATCAGGTATTATACTGTAAGAGAAATATTCATTGGAGATATATGCATAATACCACTATGAAAAATAACAATATTAATCACTTACCACGTACTACAGGCTGGAAAAGCTGGTCCTGGGTTCATGAGAGAGGGAGAGCTGATCCTTCACCTCATCTGCTGCAGCACTCAGATGCTGACCTGTTGATGGAGCTACAGGTAATCTGACAAGCAAATGCACATGAGTGATCTGGCCCAACCCTTCATCTGCCATATGGTGCAGTAGATGAGGGAGAGATGACCTCCTGCTCATTCACTCCTCACCACATGTGAAAGAGCTGGCCCCTAGGTCATGAGAGTGCAAAAATTGGCACTGACACCCACTGGCAGCAGCACTCAGGAAAGCAGGCCCTGTAACTTGCCTGGATCAGGGCACAGGTCAGCAGGTTTAGTGGTGGCATGAGAGCAGGAGGAATGATCCACCCCCTTCTCATCAGTCATGTGGTGGCATGGGGGAGGAATAAAATGCCCTCCCTCCACTCACCCCTTGCCTCCTGCAGCAGGTGAGAAAACTATCCCCAGAAACTTGAGAGTGGACAAACTGGTCCTGCCCCTCACCAGCTGCAGCACACAGGAAAGCAAGCATGGCATCTCGCCTGGGCAGCACACTAGAGCTGGTCCTATTAGCTTGGGCACAGGTGAGCCAGGCTGGCAGATGTGAAAGGAGGGGAGCTGCTCCCACCCTCTCCCTCGTATGCCATTGGATAGCAAGAGTAAGAAAAATATGCCCTCCCCTACCCCTTGCCACCTGCAACAGGTAGGAGAGCCCTTCTTGGGGGCATAAGAACAGAAGAGCAGGTACCTCACCAAGTTCAGTACTCTGGAGAGCAGGCCTTGCACCTTGCTGGCCCTGATGGTGCAAGTGTGGGTAAGCTGGACCTCAGAGTATGAAAGGAAAATTGGTCCTGCTCCTTGCAGTCTGCTGCTGGGTGAAATAGCCAGAGTAGTTCTGGAGCGCTCACCCTACTGGTGATGAGAAAAAGCTTGCAGGCTGACCAAGCCAACTACCCCGCAGGCCTAGAACAAGGACTATGACATTACCCATCCCAATATCTACCTCACATATGAACGGCTGGAACATGTGAAGGGCTAGACCTGCAGATCCAAAGCTGACGGATCTTCACAAAACAAGGCAATAACAGGGTATCAAAGAGGAGTACCAATGAGCGCCTAGTATCAAGAGTAGCAGGAGCCAGAGGTCTCTAACCAGACCAATGACTCGTAGCAGTGAAAACTTACAAGCAAAGATCTATGGACTAAATTTTATACTGTGTGAGAATTTCTTCTCCACAGATTTGTAATGTGCAATGTGGAGACAAGACAAAGCTAACAGACGGATAAAAGTGAGTAAAATATGAATAAACATACACACTACAGCTTCCATGCCGAGATTTTGTTTTGTTTGTTTGTTTTTTGGTTTTACTTTTAAATTTTGTTTTATTTTTAAGGAGAGTTTGCAAGGACAGTGGACAGAAGCAGAGGATGGGGAGATGAGTGCAATTGGGATGCATGATGTGAAATCCACAATAATCAATAAAAATTTTTAAAAAATCATGTTAATTACAATTTCAAAAATTCCTATAAAAATCAAGAATTATATACTGTGAGAGAAAAATTTACATCAGAGATGTGTATCATATGCCACTACTAAAAGTAATAATATTAATAATTTAGGTTTTAAGCTTAGAGACTGTATAAGTATGTGGATGGCACATATATATATGTGTGTGTTTTATGTACTATTTGGATAGAGTATTATATTTTGTACAGTTTAAATATTACTAAAAAGTCTTCAAGAATAATTTAATTTTTTTCTTATTCTTCCATCTCCTAGTTGTCCTTCAATTTGTTGTAGTAACTGAAAATAAATTGTTTTAGTATCCTTTGCAGCCTTCAGTTCAGGGAAAGCTTGATTAATTTCTCTTATGACCATCTTCAATGCTCTTTGCACATTCCCAAAGCTTTCTATTTATTTCACATTGTTTCCTTAGTATGAACATATTTAGCCTAATCTAAGTGTTTGGTAGGAGCTCCCGCTCTTGGCGGA
>LZPO01075873.1:473829-485316 GCA_001675575.1 Neotoma lepida
AGCTCTCCCCCTCAACCCACCCCCATTCCCACTGCCTCCAAGAAAAGGTCTCCTATGGAGAGTCCCAGAGCCTGGCACACTCAGTTGAGGTAGGTACAAGACCCTCCTCCCTGCACCAAGGCTGCACCAGGTGTCTCACCATAGGCACTGGGCTCCAAAAAGCCAGTCCCTGCACCAGGGACAGATCCAGATACCACTGCCTGGGGGTCCCCAAACAGTTCAAGCTAAACAACTGTCTTAAGCTTCCAGAGGGCCCAGTCCTTCACCGTGGGGGCTCCACAGGTATTGGTCCACAGTTCATCCATTTCCACCAGCTTGGCTGGCCATCTCTGTACATTTTCCCATCATGATCTCAATGTCCCTTGTTCATAGAATCTCTCCTCTCTCTCATCAGTTGGACTCCTGGAGCTCTCCTGGCGCCCGGCTGTGGATCTCTATATCTGCTTCCATCTGTCTCTGGATGAGGGCTCATGGAGGCTCCTCAGCTATGGGTCCATAGTTAATGCATCTCCACTAGTTTGGCTGGCCATCTCTGTACACCTTCCCATCATGATCTTCTTGTCCCTTGCCCATAGAAGGCTCCTTCTTTCTCATCGATTGGGCTCCTGGAGCGCAGCCTGGTGCCCAGCTGTGGATCTCCTCATCTACCTCCATCAGTCTCTGGATGAGGGCTCTATGATGACAGTTAGGGTATTCATCCATGTGATCACCAGAGTAGGCCAGTTTACAATGCCAAAATATTTTAAGAAAGGAGGTTTTTAACACATGCAAAGTTATTAACTAATTAATATGAACATTTATACTTGACCACAGAATTTTTCAACAGAGAAACTATTGATGTTTATGGTAAGATCTATTTCTTTAACCCAGAAATATCAAAAAGCATGATTTTCATTTATTCATGGGGAAAAAAAGAGACTCTGCAACCAAACAGTGAAGGAAAGACCCTTTAAATATGATCAGAGAATCAGAAGTTAAACAGTAGCTGTAAGAGGATAGGGAGTTACAGTTATAAGTCAAAATATATGTCAGTCATATATATATGTATATTATATATACACATATATGTGTGTAAATATATATCATTCATATATATGAGTGAATATATATATGTTTCCAACAAATTACTTGACTAGGTTAAAAAAAACTGCTTCTACATTAATTGAATTTCTGTATATTAGTAGAAGTTAAGGCAGATTATGTCGACTGATACATGTAGAAATAAGGAATTCTTAAGTTATTTCTTTCACTCAGGGAATACAATTTTTAGTGCATAATGAATGTATATACTTATAATCGTCATACACTGTAGGAAAAAGTTTTTCTGTGTCCTGCCGGGCTCCCACGGCCACTCAGACCCAAGTAAACACACTGAGGCATATATAATTTACCAAATTATGACCTAATGTTTCAGGCTTCCTAGCTCTTATATATTAAATTAACCCATTTCTATAAATCTGCACTTTGCCACTCGTCTTGTGGCTTACCAGTACCTTACATCTTGATTATCCTGGTTGTGGCTAGCAGCCTCTGCTAGATGTGTATAAGAGACAGGTGTCTGCTCTGCTCTGCTTTCTTCTTCCTCTTTCTCTAGTTAGAATGTCCCACCTAACCTTATTCTTTCTCACCGTTGGCCACACAGCTTTATTTATAAACCAATCAGAGTAACACATTTTCACAGCATACAGAACAACATCTCCGTCATTTCCCCTTTTTTTTCTATTTTAAAGGAAGGTTTTAACTTCAACATAGTAAAATTACATAAAACAAAACCGTTATCTAGCAAGAATCACAGTTACAATATCTATTTGTAGTTGGCAAAATTAAAGAAAATGCCACGGGAGCCCGGGCGGGACACAGAAAAACTTTTTCCTACAATACACTTTCCTCATTATTCTTTCTTATTTTCCAATCCTTTGTATTATCTATTTAGGTACTTTAGCTACTGCCAATAGTAGAAGCATAGTTCTATCAGGATACTTTCTTAAAAAAAATTCATTGGCTCTGCATGGACTATGAAATAAACTCCAAATATATTTGCCTCATTTAGATTTCAAATTTAATACTTCATTATTTTACTTTATTTTATTGGTACCTGTTTGAACCAAGACTACACACTGTTCAATAACATATTTCCTGGCTTTTTTCCTTTTGTTTATAATATGTTCTTGTCTCTAGAATTTTTATGTATTCATACTAACAATATCAACCATAATCTATTTTTCTCTTCCTTTTCTAATTCCTCTATTTTGTGAATTTTCTACCCAAGCGATTCCTGATGAAAACAAATCTGCCTCAATATTGAAGCTTGAGTGGGCATAGAGATGCAGTGGAGGAGATAATACATAGAATAAATCTCTAATATCTCATAGACTGAAAGATAAACTCTTTATCTTTCTTTTGTAGATGGATTGTCCTAAAATGTAATAGTTCAATCAGCCCTTCAGAAGATAATGTTGCACAATTGATTAATATGCACATTTCACTTCCATAATACATTCCATTCTTGTAAAATTGCATTTTTTAAAGTAATAGTGAAGCTAATCTTTCAGCCTCAGATTATGTTTATGGAGAACTAGGCTAAGATAACTTATTTCAACTTTATAACAAATTTGTGGGAGAAGAAATACACTCTACATTCAAATCAGACCTTGTAATTTGTAATTGATTGTCTCAAGCATTCAAAGCAAATAGGTTTGAGAGTCACATGGACTGAAGACAACTTCTTGGCTATTGTGTTGTTTATTGTGTTGTTTTTATTACGTGTCTTTTAAGATAATAAAATATATTTAAAAATCTTAAAACAAAATTTTATAATTATTTAAATTTTTCTAGATTCCTTAAGTAGAGACAATCATTTATTTATCTGGACAATAATATCTTATGATTTATACTATTCCAAAAGAGTTTTAATGTATCAAATTTTATGTTATCAAAGGTTATAGAATTCAGTATATTTTTAATTAAAATATCTCTAAATTCTATAAAATTTCTATAACTAAATAATTATATTCTTTAAGGATACATTAATTTTAAAGAACTAGATAAGTAAGCTTTTAAAGAACTAGATAACTAAGCTAATTAAATACTTATTTGTTTCTCTCGAAAAAATGGATATAAAAATATATTTCTTTTTATTATTTTCAAATCAATTACTTCTCAAAGTCACATCACAGTCCTATGGTAGGAATCTACCTGAACAACAGTACTTAGTAACTTCAGATTTATAATTAAGATGGATGCTGTAATTAACTCAAAATTTGAGAAAGCTCTTTTTAAATGTTTTATGAGATCTCTAAATACTTCACACCTTATTTTCAGTGATTTGTTATAAGAGAATTATAAGATAATCTTGTATCTTAAAATACTTCCACTATTACAATATTTATAGGAATAAAACTACAAACTTATACCTAAATACTGCTGAAGTGAATAGAATATTGATGAATGAGATTCAGTTATAATCATGCCACCTTTAAAAATTTTAACTTTAGCCGGGCGGTGGTGGCGCACGCCTTTAATCCCAGCACTCGGGAGGCAGAGGCAGGCGGATCTCTGTGAGTTCGAGGCCAGCCTGGGCTACCGAGTGAGTTCCAGGAAAGGCACAAAGCTACACAGAGAAACCCTGTCTCAAAAAACCAAAAAAAAAAAAAAATTAACTTTAAAAACAAAATATATAATATAATGTTAATATAATTTATGTTAGCAATTACTGAAAATAATATGTAAACAAACTAAATAAGAAACAATAATACCCGAATATCTATCTAGAGGGGAAAACTTGGAAATAAAAAGACATTAAATTTATCTTATGTGCTAGACCACTTGGCTAATATTTTGCTGTGTTTCTTCATTTCTCTTTATTCAATTTCCTTTGCAAAGTAATATCCTATCTACAAACATATATTAACTATGTACTTTTTTTTGGCTTTCCGAGACAAGGTTTCTCTATATAACAGTCCTGGCAGTTCTGGAACTCACTCTGTAGACCGGCCTGGCCTCAAACTTACAGGAATATATGTGCCCCTTCCTCCTGAGTGCTGGGATTAAAGGCTTGCGCCACCACTGTGTGGCTCTCTATGTACTTTTTAAGAGGAATATCTGAGAGTACACACAATATATTCTTTCTGAATATATTCCACTGAAACCTAATTTCCCTTAAGTAATTGAAGACATTTTAATCATTCTGAGATATCTCCCTAAGTACATATTCTCATTTCCAGAGTGAAAGATAAAGTCAAGCAAGTAGGAGATCTTTGTTTTGATATGTTTTTTGTTTTGAAGTAGATTCTCTTGTAGCTCAGAGTGTTCTTGAATTTGCTATAAAATTGAAGCTAGCCTTGAATTCTTGACCTTTCCGCTATTACCTATGAAATGCTAGGATTGCAGGCTTTTGCCATCAGATTTTCCTTGAAGAGATGGTGTTTTGTGCTCAGGAATTTGGACCATGAGAATATTCCATGATCACACACACAGACACTGCATTAGATATGTAGATTTCATTTTAATACATTCTCTCACCAATTAAAGAAAGTAATGTCCAAGAAAGCTTGAACATTTTTCAGTCAACTAACTGAAACGGAACTATATATCTGAATGAGGAAATGAAAAGAAGTAAGTGCTTCAGTGGAAGAACATAGATTGGCAAACTACATAATGATTTTGCCTTTTTGTATATACATAGACTGATATTAACTGAGATGACTAATGGAAGTCTCTACATTTTCACAAACTACATTTCTTCCTTTTTTGACAATAGAAAATAGGAAGAAATGCTACCCCAAAGTCCCACAAAGATCTAAAAATTTTCTGGCACCAGGCATGAAAAGCCCTCTTTTTAAATTGTTGGTAGGTATTGTTCAAGAGACTTCAAAAACACTGTATGCTGTTTTCCATTGTCATTAGTTGGTCCTCAGAGGTAGAAATTAATTCTATATTGCTGATGTCACCAGATATCTCTGACACAATGCACACAATTTCCTGAGCTGGATCTGACCTGAATATCTGCTCTCTCTGGACCAGCTTTCATGTACAAGAAGGTGCTATAAAAGATTCCAATCGTCAGCTCTAATGTGCTGCCCAGGTGAGGTTCAGGGTCTGCTCTCTTTTGTGCTGCAGCAAGTGAGGGGCAGGAAATCTCTCCTGCTCTTTTGACTCTATGGCCAGCTCTTCCAACTGCCAGAGGTTGCAAGGGGTGGGGGTGCATCTTTCCTTCACCTATACCACCACAATGCAGACAAGGGTGGATGGGGCCAGCTTTCCTGCTCTTAAGGGCTGGCTCACCTGCATTTCTGACAACAGGGACATTTCTGCTATGTTTGCTCAGACAAGGTGCAGAGCCTGCTCTCCCAAGTGCTAAAGCCTGAGAAGAGTAGGACAAGTTATCCCACGCTCATGATCTCAGGGCCAACTCTACCTCCTGCCACGGGAGGTGAGGGATAGGGAATGGAGGACTGCCCACAACACCATATGGAAGACAAGGGGTAGGATCAGTTCTCTACTGCATGTTCACAGGGCCAGATAACCTGTGCCCCCCACCCTGGCCAACATGATCAACCCTGCTGCACTGCCCAGGTGAGGTGAGGGCCCAATCTCCCAAGTGCTGCAGAAAGTGAGAGGCAGCTTTAGCTCTCTCAATCTCATGAACCCAGGACCCACTTTCCCACCTACAATAGGTGACAATGGGTGAGGTGTGAGAAGGGCATCTGCCCTTCCAGTCACACTATGAGACTTTTTTGTTGTATATTTTTAATGATAATTTGTTTTTGTATTTTGGTTTTTCTCAGGAAGCAGTCTTGAAGCTGTTCTGAATGTAGAACTCTGAGAGAACTGTAAAAGAGGCAGTCTAAGAGGTTGAATGACTTAGACCACCTATTTTTATTGATGTCTGGACTCCCTGAAAACATACAAACCTTCAAAGGTAACATACATATCTACACTAACACAGGTATGGACTGTGCATTGTACACAGGACAGCTACAGATTTTTGTTCTATTTTTTTGTGTGTGGTTGAGTAAGTAAAATACACATCACCTGTCTTGTAGTTTTTCTAGGTTTATTTCATTAGGGTCTTCCCCCAAAAAACCTGGTCACTATCAACCTTGAATGAATACAAAATTTTCATTTCTTGTGGAAAAAAGAAAACATAACCTCTTCCCTAAAGCAATACATTTTTTTAACTTCCATTTTAAAGTTAATTCAATCTTAATATATCTAGGTTGATTTATTTCAATAGTCACTTGTTCAATCCAATGTCTCTCAGCAATTGTCATTAGTTCATCAGCATTCAAAAAATTCAAAGAAAACATAATACCATACAGTGTTTAGAAATACACTTCCTGTGTATTTCCCATCTCTATGTAGCTTATTCTCTTTTTTATTATTTTATTTTTCTCTTTAATCACTTTATTATTTTTAAACCACTTATTTTTTTCTATGACTGTCTACCACTTTTATTTTCTTTCTTAAGCTTATACACATTGTTAAACACACTGGAAATTGTTTGGAGGTGTTTTTCCATCTGAATCTGCTTTACTGTGTTTCTATACCCTTTTTTGTCTACATGAGCAAATCCTTAAACAACTAGCTAAGCAGCTTTGTTCTGGGAGCTCTGGGGATTGGCTCCATCATGATAGGGTCCATGAGAGATGAGCTTTATGCCCTGAAGATCTGGCATTTTATTTTATTAAAAAGATTTTCCACTCCTTTTACATACCAATCTCAGATCCCCCTCTCCTTCCTCCTCCCACCCCGCCAGCTCCCCCCCTCAATCCACCCCCATTCCCACCTCCTCCAAAACAAGGTCTCCCATGGAGAGTCTCTGGAGCATGGCACTCTCAGCCGAGGCAAGACAAGACACTCCACCCTGTGCTAACACTGCACCAGGTGTCCCACCACATGCACTGGGCTCCAAAAAGTCAGCCCCTGGACCAGGGATGGATCCCAATCACACTGCCTGGGGGCCCTCAAAGACTTCAAGCCAAATAACTGTCTCAAGCTTCCAGAGAATCCAGTCCAGCACCATGAGGGGACTCCACTGTTATTGGTCCACAGTTCATGCATTTCCATCAGCCTGGCTGGCTTCATGATCTCAATGTCCCTTGTTCATATATTCTCTCCTCTCCCTCATCAGTTGGACTCCTGGAGTTCTACCTGGTGCCTGGGTGTGAATCTCTGCATCTGCTTCCATGTGTCTTTGGATGAGGGCTCATAGGGGCTTCTCAGGTATGGGTCCATAGTTCATGCATCTCTGCTGGTTTGGCTAGCCATCTCTGTACACCTTCCCATCATGATCTCTTAGTCCCTTGCTCATAGAGGGCCCCCTGTTTCCCATCAATTGGGCTCCTGGAGCTCCGCCTGGTGCCCAGCCATGGATCTCCACATCTGTCTCCATCAGTCACTGCATGAGGGCTCTATGATGACAGGGTATTCATCCATGTGATCAATGGAGTAGGCCAGTTCAGGTACTCTATCAAGTATTTCCAGTGGTCTAAGGTGGGTTCATCCCTGTGGACTCTCCGGGACTTCTCTAGCACTCCGTTTCTCTCTATTCCCATGATTTCCCCATTTATCATGTTATCTCCTTCCTTTCTCTCTCTCTTTCTGTCCTTGTTCCAGCTCGAACCTCCCGCTCCCTGACACTCTCATCCTCCATCACTTGCACCCCATTTCTTCCCCCTTACTCCTTGACAGCCCATGTAGTTCTCCTCCATTTCTCCCTCTCTGGGTGATCCATGTTTTCCTCCTAGGTTCCTCCCTGTAGCTGTGGGTTGAAGTCTGGTTGTCCTTTGCTTTACATCTAGTATCCACTAATGAGTGAGTATATACCATGTTTGACCTTCTGGGTCTGGGTTACCTCACTCAGCTTGATATTTTCTAGTTCTATCCCTTTGCCTACAAATTTCATATGGTCTTTGTTTTTCTTTGCTGAGTAGTACTCCATTGTGTATATGTACCACATTTTCTTGATCCATTTTTCAGTTAAGGGGCATCTAGGTTGTTTCCAGGTTCTGGCTATTATAAATAACACTGCTATGAACATAGTTGAGCATGTGTCCCTGTGGTATGATTGAGCATTCCTTGGGTATATGCCCAAGAGTGGTATAGCTGGGTCTTGAGGAAGATTGATTCCCAGTTTTCTAAGAAACCGCCATACTGATTTCCAAAGTGGCAGTACAAGATTGCACCTGTCTCTTATACACATCTAGATGTGTATAAGAGACAGGAGTGGTATAGCTGGGTCTTGAGGAAGATTGATTCCCAGTTTTCTAAGAAACCACCATACTGATTTCCAAAGTGGCAGTACAAGATTGCACTCCCACCAACAGTGGAGAAGTGTTCCCCTTGTTCCACATCCTTTCCAACATAAGCTGTCCTCAGTGTTTTTGATCTTAGACATTCTGATAGGTGTAAGATGGTATCTCAGAGTCATTTTGATTTGCATTTTCCTGACGATTAAGGATGTTGAGCAATTCCTCAAATGTCTCTCGACCATCTGAGATTCTTCTGTTGAGAATTCTCCGTTAAGCTCTGTGGCCCATTTTCTAATTGGATTGTTAGCTATTTTGATGTCTAGTTTCTTGACTTCTTTATATATTTTGGAGATCAGCCCTTTGTCTGATGTGGGGTTAGTGAAGATCTTTTCCCATTCTGTAGGCTGTTGTCTTGTCTTACTGACCGTGTCCTTTGCCTTACAAAAGCTTCGCAGTTTCAAGAGGTCCCATTTATTAATTGTTGCTCTCAGTATCTGTGCTACTGGTGTTATATTTAGGAAGTGGTCTCCTGTGCCAATGCGTTCAAGAGTGCTTCCTACTTTCTCTTCTATCAAGTTCAGTGTAGCTGGATTTATGTTGAGGTCTTTGATCCACTTGGACTTGAGATTTGTGCATGGTGACAGATATGGATCTATTTGCAATGTTCTACATGTTGATATCCAGTTATGCCAGCACCATTTGTTGAAGATGCTTTCTTTTTTCCATTGTACAGTTTTGGCTTATTTGTCAAAAATCAGGTGTTCATATGTGTGTGGATTATTGTCAGGGTCTTCAATTCAATTCCATTGGTCAACATGTCAGTTTTTATGCCAGTACCAAGCTATTTTTTTTACTACAGCTTTATAATAGAGCTTGAAGTCAGGGATCGTGATGCTTCCAGAGGTTGCTTTATTGTAAAGGGTTCTTTTAGCTATCCTGGGTTTTTGTTTTTCCATGTGAAGTTGAGTATTGTTCTTTCCAAGTCTGTTAAGAATTGTGTTGGGATTTTGATGGGGATTGCATTGAATCTGTAGATTGCTTTTGGTAAGATTGCCATTTTTACTATGTTAATCCTACCTATCCATGAGCATGGGAGATCTTTCCATTTTCTGAAATTTTCTTCAATTTCTTTCTTCAGTGACTTAAATTTCTTATCATACAGATCCTTCACNTGCTTAGTTAGGGTTACCCCGAGGTACTTTATATTATTTGTGGCTTATTGTAAAGGGTGATGTTTCTCTGATTTCTCTCTCAGCCGATATATCATTTGTATATAGGAGGGCTACTGACTTTTTTGAGTTAATCATGTATCCTGCCACCTTACTGAATGAGTTTATCAGCTGTAAGAATTCCCTGGTAGAATTTTTGGAGTCACTTATGTATACTATCATATCCTCTGCAAATAGTGAATGTTTGACTTCTTCCTTTCCAATGTATATCCCTTTGATCTCCTTTTGTTGTCTTATTGCTCTAGCTAGAACTTCAAGTACTATATTGAATAAATATGGGGATAGTGGACAGCCTTGTCTTGTTTCTGATTTCAGTGGGATCACTTTGAATTTCTCTCCACTTAATTTGATGTTGGCTGTTGGCTTGCTGTAAATTGCCTTTATTATGTTTAGGTATGTTCCTTGTATTCCTGATCTCTCTAAGACCTTTATCATGAAGAAGTGTTGGATTTTGTCAAAGGCTTTTGCAGCGTCTAATGAGATAATCATGTGGTCTTTTTCTTTCAGTTTGTTTATATGGTGTATTACATTGACAGACTTCAGTATGTTGAACCATCCTCGCATCCCTGGGATGAAACCTACTTGGTCACAGTGGATAATATTTTTGATGTGTTCTTGCATTCAGTTTGCTAATATTTTATTGAGTATTTTTGCATCAATGTTCATGAGAGAGATTGGTCTTTAATTCTCTTTCTTTGTTGCATCTTTTTGTGGTTTGGGAATCAGGGTGACTGTAGCCTCGTAAAAAGAGTTTGGTAATGTTCTTTCTGTTTCTATTGTGTGGAACAATTTGAAGAGTGTTGTTCTTTGAAGATCTGGTGGAATTCTGGTCCTGGGTTTTATTCGTTTGGGAGAATTTTAATAACTGTTTCTATTTCCCTAGGAGTTATCTGTCTATTTAAGTAGTTTATATGGTCTTGATTTAACTTTGGTATGTGGTATCTATCCAGAAAATTGTACATTTCTTTCAGACTTTTCAATTTTGTGGATTACAGGTTTTTGAAGTATTACCTGATGATTCTCTGGATTTCCTCAATATCTGTTATGTCTCCATTTTTATTTCTGATTTTGTTAATTTGGATACTCTCCCTCTGCCTTTTGGTTAATTTGGAAAGGGGTTTGTCTATCATGTTGAGTTTTTCAAAGAACCAAGTCTTTGTTTCATTGATTTTTGTATTGTTCTCTTTGTTTCTATTTCATTGATTTCAGCCCTCAATTTGATTGTTTCCTGTCGCTTCTTGTTCCTGGGTGAGTTTGCTTCTTTTTGTTCTAGAGATCACAGGTGTACTGTTAATTCGCTAGGGTGAGATTTCTCCATCTTCTTTATGTGGACATTTAGTGCTAGGAATTTTCCTCTCAGCACTGCCTTCATTGTGTCCCATAAGTTTGGGTATGTTGTACTTTCATTTTCAATAAATTCTAGGAAATCTTTGATTCCTTTCATTATTTCTTCCTCGACTCATTGGTGATTCATTTGGGCTTTATTCGGTTTCTATGAGATTGTAGGGTTTCTGTAATTATTGTTGTTGTTATAATCTAATTTTAAGTCATGGTGGTCTGATAAAATTCAGGTGGTTATTCCAATTTTTTTACCTATTGAGATTTGCTTTGTGACCGAGCATGTGGTCAATTTTAGAGAAAGTTCCTTGGGGTGCTGAGAAGAAGATATGTAGTGGGCAGCAGTTCCAGCTAAGACCTGGAAGCATAACCCTTACTGAGGCTTCCGGTAACTGCCACACCTACCTTGGACCTCCCCCCAGGGGTGGAGCCTAGAGAGGAGCCCTTAAGAATGAGGAGCCATTAAGAAAAGAGTCAGTCCATGCTGGAGCTCTTGGTTCCTGGATCACGGACATTGGAGGGTGGACTAAGCAGAGTTCTCCAGAGAACACCACTGGACTGCACCTCATCTCTCCTGGACCCTGTGACCAACCCCTTTACTTACTGTAAGTTGCCCTAAATCCCTAAATAAACCTTCACTTAACTACGTGGAGTTGCCTTAATAATTT
>LZPO01075873.1:486118-499913 GCA_001675575.1 Neotoma lepida
TAATTTGATGTTGGCTGTTGGCTTGCTGTAAATTGCCTTTATTATGTTTAGGTATGTTCCTTGTATTCCTGATCTCTCTAAGACCTTTATCATGAAGAAGTGTTGGATTTTGTCAAAGGCTTTTGCAGCGTCTAATGAGATAATCATGTGGTCTTTTTCTTTCAGTTTGTTTATATGGTGTATTACATTGACAGACTTCAGTATGTTGAACCATCCTCGCATCCCTGGGATGAAACCTACTTGGTCACAGTGGATAATATTTTTGATGTGTTCTTGCATTCAGTTTGCTAATATTTTATTGAGTATTTTTGCATCAATGTTCATGAGAGAGATTGGTCTTTAATTCTCTTTCTTTGTTGCATCTTTTTGTGGTTTGGGAATCAGGGTGACTGTAGCCTCGTAAAAAGAGTTTGGTAATGTTCTTTCTGTTTCTATTGTGTGGAACAATTTGAAGAGTGTTGTTCTTTGAAGATCTGGTGGAATTCTGGTCCTGGGTTTTATTCGTTTGGGAGAATTTTAATAACTGTTTCTATTTCCCTAGGAGTTATCTGTCTATTTAAGTAGTTTATATGGTCTTGATTTAACTTTGGTATGTGGTATCTATCCAGAAAATTGTACATTTCTTTCAGACTTTTCAATTTTGTGGATTACAGGTTTTTGAAGTATTACCTGATGATTCTCTGGATTTCCTCAATATCTGTTATGTCTCCATTTTTATTTCTGATTTTGTTAATTTGGATACTCTCCCTCTGCCTTTTGGTTAATTTGGAAAGGGGTTTGTCTATCATGTTGAGTTTTTCAAAGAACCAAGTCTTTGTTTCATTGATTTTTGTATTGTTCTCTTTGTTTCTATTTCATTGATTTCAGCCCTCAATTTGATTGTTTCCTGTCGCTTCTTGTTCCTGGGTGAGTTTGCTTCTTTTTGTTCTAGAGATCACAGGTGTACTGTTAATTCGCTAGGGTGAGATTTCTCCATCTTCTTTATGTGGACATTTAGTGCTAGGAATTTTCCTCTCAGCACTGCCTTCATTGTGTCCCATAAGTTTGGGTATGTTGTACTTTCATTTTCAATAAATTCTAGGAAATCTTTGATTCCTTTCATTATTTCTTCCTCGACTCATTGGTGATTCATTTGGGCTTTATTCGGTTTCTATGAGATTGTAGGGTTTCTGTAATTATTGTTGTTGTTATAATCTAATTTTAAGTCATGGTGGTCTGATAAAATTCAGGTGGTTATTCCAATTTTTTTACCTATTGAGATTTGCTTTGTGACCGAGCATGTGGTCAATTTTAGAGAAAGTTCCTTGGGGTGCTGAGAAGAAGATATGTAGTGGGCAGCAGTTCCAGCTAAGACCTGGAAGCATAACCCTTACTGAGGCTTCCGGTAACTGCCACACCTACCTTGGACCTCCCCCCAGGGGTGGAGCCTAGAGAGGAGCCCTTAAGAATGAGGAGCCATTAAGAAAAGAGTCAGTCCATGCTGGAGCTCTTGGTTCCTGGATCACGGACATTGGAGGGTGGACTAAGCAGAGTTCTCCAGAGAACACCACTGGACTGCACCTCATCTCTCCTGGACCCTGTGACCAACCCCTTTACTTACTGTAAGTTGCCCTAAATCCCTAAATAAACCTTCACTTAACTACGTGGAGTTGCCTTAATAATTTTCCCCCATTAAAGATATATTCTTTTTTGTTAGGGTGAAGGTTCTGTAGATATCTATTAAGTCTGTTTGTGTCATGACTTCAGTTAGGTCCCTTATTTCTCTGTTAAGTTTCAATCTGGCAGATCTATTCAGTGGTGAGAGTGGGGTGTTGAAATCTCCAACTACTAGTGTGTGGGGTTTGATGTGAGATTTAAACTTTAGTAATATTTCTTTTACAAATGTGGGTGCCCTTATATTTGGGCCATAAATATTCAGAATTGAGACTTCATCTTGGTTGATTTTCCCTTTGATTAATATGTAATGTCCTTCCCAATCTATTTTGATTAATTACAGTTTAAAGTCTATTTTAGTAGATATTAGGATAGCTCCAACAGCTTGTTTCTTAATTCCATTTCATTGGAAAGTCTTTTTCCAGGCTTTTACTCTGAGGTGTGTTTCCTGTATGTAGCAGAAGGATGGATCATTTTTTCATATCCATTCTGTTAGCCTGTTTCTTTTTATAGGTGAATTGAGTCCATTGATATTAAGGGATATTAATGACCAGTGATTGTTGATTCTTGTTATCTTTTGGTGGTAGTGTGTGTGTATTTCCCTTCTTTGGGATTTACTGCTGTGGGATTATTTATTGCCTGTGTTTTTGTGGCTGTATCTGATGTCCTTAGGGTGGAATTTTCCTTCTAGTGCTTTCTGTAGGGCTGGATTTGTGGCTAGATATTGTTTAAATCTGGTTTTGTCTTGGAATATCTTGTTCACTCTGTCTATGTTGATTGAGAGTTTCGCTGGGTATATTAGTCTAGGCTGGCATCCATGGTCTCTTAGAGTCTGCATTACATCTGTCCAGGACCTTCTGGCTTTCAAAGTCTCCATTTAGAAATTAGGTGTTATTCTGATGAGTCTGCCTTTATAAGTCACTAGGGCTTTTTCCTTTGCTGCTCTTAATATTCTTTCTCTATTCTATGTGTTTAGTGGTTTAATTATTTATGGCAAGGGGACTTCTTTCTTGGGTCTAGGCTACTTGGTGTCCTGCGAGCTTCTTGTATCTTCATAGGTATTTTCTTCTTCAAGTTGGGAAAATTTTCTTCTATGATTTTGTTGAATATATNTTNTGTGCCTTTGAGTTGGTATTCTTCTCCTTCTTCTATCCCTATTATTCTTAGGTTTGGCCTTTTCATGGTGTCCCAGATTTCCTGGACATTTTGTGTTATGCCTTTTTTGACTTTGGTATTTTCTTTGACTGATGAATCTATTTTCTCTCTTGTATCCTCTACACCAGAAGTTCTTTGTTCCATCTCTTGTATTCTGTTGGTTATGCTTGTAGCTGTGCTTCATGTTCATTTACTCAGTTTTTCTATTTCCAGAATTCCCTCAGTTTGTATCTTCTTCATTGTTTCTACTTCCCTTTTCAGGTCTTGAACTGTTTCCTTCACATGCCTAATTGATTTTTCATAGTTTCTTTGGCTTTCTTTAAGGGATTTATTGATTTCTTCCAATTTTTTGTTTATCTTTTCCTCATTTTCTTTATTGATTTATTCCAATTTTTTGATTGTTTTTTCCTCAATTTCTTTAAGGGAGTTTTTCATTTCCTCTTTAAGGGAATTTTTCATTTCCTCTTTAAAGGCNTCTNGCATCTTCATNANGTTATTTTTAAGGTCACTTTCTTCTGTTTCTTCTACATTGTGTTGTTCATGTCTTACTGTTATAGAAGGGCTAGTTTCTGATGATGTCATATTGTTCTTTATTTTGTTGTATGTATTTTTGCACTGGCATTTACCCATCTCTTCCTCCAATAGGTGCAAGAGGTGCCTGTGTCTGAGTGAGCTGCTACTGGTTCAGTATATGCTTCCTGTGTCTGTGTCTCCAGGTGACACTCAGGGTCCAAACTTAGTTCTTGGTCTAATTGGAGCTGGCAGATTCTATATCTCCAGGAGCTGTTTTTGGTTCAATCCAAGCTTGCTGGTTCTGTGACTCAGGGAGCCACTCTTGGTCTTATCAGGGCTCTTGGTCCAGTGAGAGCTGTCAGATTCTGTGTTTCAGGAAGCAACTCTTGGTTCAATGAGTGTAGGCAGATTTCAGTTCTTAGGAAACCACTGTTGGTCCAGTGTGAACTGGTAGATTTCTAGTCTCAGGAATCCACTCTTGGTCCAATGAGAGCTGATGGATTTCAAGTCTCAGGAAGTCACTCTTGGTCCAATGAGAGCTGATTTTGAGTCTCAGGAAGCCTCTGGGGTTGCAGGGGGATGAGTAGGCAGTGGGGCATGGGTTTTATAGATTGCAGGGTCCAATGGAGTCCTTTGTTAGGTGAACCTGCCTATAGGAATTTTTCCTGTTGGCCTGCAACTGGGACAGAGATCGTTGCGGGTTCCCTGGGACTGGTTATGTTCAAGGACCTGGGTCCTAGAGACAGAACTCGCTGTTTCAGGAAGAGTCACTCACCTCTTGGTCCAATGAGAGCTGATTCTGAGTCTCAGGAAACCTCTGGGGTCGCAAAGGGATAGGTAGGGGATAGGGCGTGGGTTTTGTAGATTGCAGGGTCCAATGGAGTCCTTTGGTGGGTGAGCCTGCTGGCAGGAATTTTCTCTGCTGGCCAGCAACTCAGGCAGAGAGAGTTTGGGGTTCCCTGGGACTGGCCCTGGATCCTAGAGGCAGGACTTTCTGGGTCTGGGAGAATCACTTACCTCTTGGTCCAATCCACATCTGGATTTTTTAAAATGTGTGTTCCAAGGGTCAAAATCTGGTCATGCAACTCAAGCAGGAAGTGCTTTTACCAGCTAATCCATCTCACTGGTCACTTGTTTTTTCCTCCCCTCACTATGAAGACATGAGCGCTGGGCGGTGGTGGTGCACGCCTTTAATCCCAGCACTCGGGAGGCAGAGGCAGGCGGATCTCTGTGAGTTCGAGGCCAGCCTGGGCTACCAAGTGAGTTCCAGGAAAGGCGCAAAGCTACACAGAGAACTGTCTCTTATACACATCTAGATGTGTATAAGAGACAGATATAATGACGAGGTGGATAGTAAATATTTGCTTTGATTGAAAAATGGAAGTAATATGTTTCTGTGAAGAAGTTGAGAAAAGAAAAAATGTTTAATCCTGGGAAAAGCAAATTTAATAAAGAATAGCCTGAGAGGCTGAAAGAAAACTTACGTTTCTTAAAAAAGCATGCTCTTTGGTAACTTTTGTATACTTTCCTTTTAAAGCCTCGTTTTCTTAGCATCTCTACATCCCTATAGCAGATTGTGGAGAATAGTGGATCTTCTGTGTATCCAATATAGGCTTAGAAGCCAAAGGTTATTTTGCTAGTATTCAAATTGATGTATTTCATTTCCTATGATTTTATAGATTTTCCTACTGTTATTTATCATCATTACTTATTTTGGTGCCTGGGCTAAATCTCACCTATTAACCTATTTTGTATTCATGATGATGGTTATGGTGAATGGGGCAGAGATAAGACGATTGTGTTGATAGTCTGTTTTACATTCATTTAATGTACAACTTTATCATTGTTTCTATTACCTTATACATTCTTGTTATGCATCCTAATTTGAAATACTTCACATGTGACTAGAAGTATCCCAAAATGAATACCTCTGTATCTTAAGCAATGTTTACAATTTTAAGAGGCCAATTGTCAATAGAAAAAGCAGCACCTACCATTTAGTTGGTACTGCTTAGCCTGTATTTGGTGATTATAGTAATTGACAAAAGTAGTCTATTCTTTATTAACTACCATGGTACTCTAAAGATGGAGAGACACATTTTTAATACATGGGGTGTTCCAAACATCAAGGGTTTTATAAGTTTTTTCATCAACACACCTATATGAATCTATAATTTTAATAATTATTTTAATAAAAATGAAACTTCAGAACAAATTTTATGATTTTAAGCCTGCTTTCTATCCTTTCACTAATGACTAGTCATAATATGAAAACCTTAGGACTAAGCAAGATTGTAATATTAAAAATTAAATTTACTATGTGTTTATTAATTTATTTGAAACAAATCCACATCATATACATATATATGTACATACATATACATATACAGATACAGTTATATATACATATATATATAAATACACACATACAAATTCATGTACAGACAGACAGATAAGTGTATATGCATACATATATGTTGTTATCTATTCCAGGGAGAATATAATTTTTTCTTCATTCTATTTTGTAGCACTATAATGTCTATGGTTCTATATTATAATTGTTATAAACCAGAAATTCTTAACCGGTCATTTTGTGTGCTTATATTTTTCAAATTGCATTTCTTTTACAATATCAATACAGTAAATTTGACTCATTACTTAAAAACTTCAAAAATTAATACCACAAATATATATTGTATAAATTACTGAAAAGAGTCAGCCCCAGCAGCAGACCAGCAGGTAAGAGTCCTGCTGGCAGGCAGTTCCACCAACAACACCCATTGAACCCTGTGACCTACCAGACCCACTCTGCCACTCAAACCCATTGGGCCCATCTTCTTCCTCCTGGTCAACCAACCACCGCAAATTCAGCAGGCACCCTCTCCAGCAACATCAGCAGATCCTACAGGCATAAGTGTCACCCCCGCCAGTTGGAAGAACAGACCCCATAGCACGATTAAAACCCACACCAGCCTGAAGAACTGGACAATACATTAGATCTAGGCACCCACCCCCACAACATCAGTTGAGAGAATACTACTCAACCTGACAACCAGCCATTCACCAGAACCCTTGGCCATTTATGGCAAAATACAATAAAATAAACAGACAATAAAAGTACAAAAGATCCATCCAACAAAGGTCACAAGAATTAATACCTTGTCCTATAATTAACACAGACTGCTACACCCAGCAAAATTTTCAATCACAATAGACTGAGAAAACAAGATATTCCATGAAAAAAGCAGATTTAAACACTATCTATTCACAAATACAGCTCTACAGAAAGTACTAGGAGGTAACACAAACCCAAGGAAGTTAGATGCACCCACAAAACAGAGGCTATAAACAATCTCACACCAGAAAATCCCAAAGAAGAGAAACAAGCACATACTACCAACACCAAAAACAAAACAAAAAAATAACAAGAATTATCAATCACTGGCCATTAATATCTCTTAATATCAATGGTCTCAATTCTCCTATAAAAAGACAAAGGCTAACAGAATGAATTTGAAAAGAAGATCTATCCTTCTACTGTAAGAAGAACTTCTAACCAGTCTTATTAATAAACACACGGAACAAGAAATAAGGGTGAAAATCTGACAGAGATCAGAGGAATTAGGAGCAAGGCACCACTCGCCTCACCTCACAACGCTGCCTCTACTTCCCAGGAGCGAAGCGGAGGAAAGAGAGATTAAAATTCCTACAGTCTCAAAAAGGGAATACAGATCAATACATATTTCTCGGAATAATATTATGACATACTATAAACAGCCACCAATTGTCCATGCTGTTGAACTCTCAAAAGTACCAACAGCCCTACCTTTAAAATGGCTAACAGACAAGCCTATATGGGTTCAGCAATGGCCTTTAACAATAGAGAAACTACAGGCTTTAGAAGAGCTGGTACAAGAGCAGTTAAATGCTCAACATATTGAAGAATCAACAAGCCCTTGGAATTCTCCTGTATTTGTTATTAAAAAGAAATCTGGTAAATGGAGAATGCTAATGGACCTAAGAGCAATTAACAAGGTAATTCAGCCAATGGGCTCTCTACAATCTGGAATTCCTTTGCCTACTTTATTACCTAAAGGATGGCCTCTTATAGTTATTGATTTAAAAGATTGTTTCTTTTCGATACCATTACAAGAAAAGGACAGAGAAAGATTTGCCTTCACAGTACCTACTTATAACAATTCTCAGCCGGTTAAGAGATATCAATGGAGAGTTCTCCCACAGGGAATGTTAAATAGCCCGACTCTGTGCCAATATTTTGTACAACAGCCATTGGAAGTAATACGTAAACAATTTCCTAAATCTATAATTTATCATTACATGGATGATATCTTACTAGCTGATTCAAATGCAGATACATTAGAAAGAATGTTTGAAGAAGTAAAGAAAACTTTGCCTTGTTGGGGATTACAAATTGCTCCTGAAAAGGTACAAAGAGGAGATTCTATTAATTATTTAGGATATAAAATAGGTCTACAAAAAATTAGACCTCAGAAGGTGCAAATTAGGAGAGATCGGTTACAGACTCTTAATGACTTTCAAAGATTATTCGGAAATATCTCCCATTTACGAACTGTTGTTGGGATAAAAAATGATGAATTGAGTAATTTGTTTAAAACCTTAGAAGGTGACAAAGACTTGAACAGTCCAAGAGAATTAACAGCTGAAGCTGAGAGAGAACTGGCCTTGGTGGAAAAGAAAGTACAGGAAGGACATGTGGATCGAGTGGATCCAAAGCTTGATTGTATTTTGGTTATTTTACCCTCTAAGCATTCTCCTACAGGAATTTTAATGCAGAGGGAAGATATTATATTAGAATGGATATTTTTACCAAATAAACAGAGTAAAAAATTAAAAACCTATGTGGAAAAGATCTCTGACTTGATTTTAAAAGGAAAATTAAGACTTCGTCAATTAGCAGGAATAGACCCAGCAGAAATTGTCGTACCTTTAACTAAGGATGACATTGACAAATTATGGGCAGAAAGTGAACCTTGGCAAAGAGCTTGCAGTAATTTTTTGGGAGAGATTAACAGCAAATATCCCAAAAGTGATAGAATTGAACTTATAAAGAGAGCTGATTGGATTTTGCCTCGAATTGTACAGGAAACACCCATATCTGGAGTCCGTACATTTTATACAGATGCAAACAAACAAGGAAAGGCAGGTTACAAGTCAGAAAATTTAAGTAAAGTAGTTCAAAGTCCTTATAATTCAGTTCAAAAATCAGAATTGTATGCTATTCTGTTGGTATTAATGGATTTTTCAGAACCTCTCAACATAGTTACTGACTCTCAGTATGCTGAAAGACTGGTATTACATATTGAGACTGCAGAATTTATTCCTGATGAGTCAGAATTAATTTTGTTATTTATTCAGTTGCAAGATATAATCAGGAATAGGAAGCATCCTTTATATATAACTCACATCAGATCCCATACGGGTCTGCCAGGTCCTCTAGCACAAGGTAATGATGAGATTGATAAACTATTGATAGGAAATGTGTTGGAGGCCTCAGAATTTCATAAAAAAAACATCATGTTAATAGTAAAGGTTTAAAAAAGGATTTTTCCATAACCTGGCAACAAGCCAAGGAAATTGTAAGGAAATGTCCTACTTGCTCTTTTTACAACCAGACTCCATTACCAGCAGGATGTAACCCAAAGGGTACTCAGAGGAATGAAATCTGGCAGATGGATGTGTTTCACTTTGCAGAATTTGGAAAACTGAAATATGTACACCACACTATAGACACTTATTCAGGATTTCAATGGGCAACTGCTTTGAGTTCTGAAAAAGCTGATTCTGTAATCACACATTCTACTGCATATAAGAAACACACCTCAACTCGCAGACAGACATATCCTCAGAGTAAAGGGTTGAGAAAAGATTTTTCAATCACATGGACCTAAGAAACTTGCTGGTGTAGCTATCCTAATCTACAACAAAATAAACTTCAAACTAAAAATAATCAAAAAAGATGGAAAAATACATTTCATATTCACAAGAAGAAAACAGCCATCAAGATGAAGTCTCAATTCTGAACATTTATGGTTCAAATGCAAGACCACCCACATAAAAGAAACAATACTAAAGCATAAGTCACATATCAAACCCCACACACTAACAGTGAGAGAATTCAACACCCCACTCTCATAAATGGACAGGTCTGCCAGACAGAAACTTAACAGAGAAATAAGGGAACTAACTGACTCAAATGGAGTCAACAGATATCTATATAACATTTCATCCAAACACAAAAGAATATACCTTCTTCTCAGCATCTCATGGAACCCTCTCTAAAATTACCGCATACTCGATCACAAAGCAAATCTCAGCACGTACAAAAAAATGGAATAACTCCCTGTATTTTATTGGATCAGCATGGCGTAAAGTTAGAATTCAACAATAGAAATTACAGAAAGCCTAAAAACTCATGAAAACTTAACAACCCTGAACTGAATCATTCCTGAGTCAAGGAAGAAATAAAGAAACAAATTCAAGACTTCCTATAATTCAATGAAAATGAATGAACAACATGCACAAACTTATGGGACACTATGAAAGCAGTGCTAGGAGGAAAGTTCATAGTACTAAGTGCCCACATAAAAATTTAGAGAAATCTCACACTAACAGCGCACCTGAAAGCTCTAGAAGAAAAAGAAGGAAACTAACCTATAAGGAGTAGAGGACATGAAGTAATCAAACTGAGGACTGAAATAAAAAAATAGAAACACAAAGAACAATACAAAGAATCAATGAAACAAAGAGTTAGTTATTTGAGCAAATCAATAAGATAGACAAACATTTATCCAAACTAACCAAAAGGCAGAGAGAAAATATTCAAATTAACAAAATCAGAAATGAAAAGGGTGACATAAAATCATACACTGAGGAAAGCCAGAAAATCATTAGGTCATACTTCAAAAACTTTATTCCACAAAATTGGAAAATCTAAAATAAATGGACAATTTTCTGGATCAGTACCACATACCAAAATTAAATCAATACCAGATAAACAATTTAAATAGACCTATAACCCCTAAGGAAATAGAAGCAGTCATTAAAAGTCTCCCAACCAAAAAAAGCCCAGGACCAGATGGTTTCAGTGTAGAATTCTACCAGAATTTCAAGGAAGAGCTAATACCAATATGTCTCAAATTGTTCCACACAATAGAAGAAGAAGGAACATTGCCAAACTCTTTTTTTGAGGCTACATTTACCCTGATACCCAAACCACAAAAAGAAGCAACAAAGAAAGAGAATTACATACCAATCTCCCTCATGAACGTTGATGCAAACCTACTCAGGAAAATATTCGCAAACTGAATCCAAGAACATATCAAAAAATTCATGCACAATGATCAGATAGGCTTCATCCCAGAGATGCAGGGGTGGTCCAACATATGAAAATCTGTCAATGTAATCCACCATATAAACAAACTGAAAGAAAAAAAAAACTCATGATCATTTCATTAGATGCTGAAAAAGCCTTTGACAAAATCCAAAACCCCTTCATGATAAAGGTTTTGGAGAGATCAGGGATACAAGGAACATACTTAAACATAATAAAAGCAATATACAGCAAGCCAACAGCCAACAACAAATTAAATCATGAGAAACTCAAAGCAGTTCCACTAAAATCAGGGACAAGACAAGGCTGTCCACTCTCTCTGTATTTATTCAATACAATACTCAAAGTTCTAGCTAGAGCAATATGACAACAAAAGGAGATCAAGGGGATACAAAATTGAAAAGGAAAGAGTGAAACTTTGCTATTTGCAGATATGATAGTATACATAAGTGACCGCAAAAATTCGTCCAGGGAACTCATACAGCTGATAAACACCTTCAGTAACATGGGAGGATACAAGATTAACTCAAAAAAAATCAGTAGTCTTCCTATTCACAAATGATAAACGGTCTGAGAAAGAAATCAGAGAAAAAAAAACATTCTTTACAAATAATAAAAAAAATCTTGGGAAAACTCTAACCAAAGAAGTGAAAGACCTGTATGACATGAACTTTTAAGCCTTTGAAAAAAGAAATTGAAGATGTTAGAAAATGGAAAGATCTCCCATGCTTTTGGATAGGTAAGACTAACATNGTAAAAATGGCAATCTTACCAAAAGCAATCTACAGATTCAAAGCAATCCCCATCAAAATCCCAACACAATCCTTCACAGACCTCAAAAGAAAAATACTCAACTTCCTATGAAAAAACAAAAAACCCAGGATAGCTCAAACTATCCTGTACAATAAAGGAACTTCCTGAGGCATCATCATCTCTGACTTCATGTTCTACTATAGAGCTATCGTAATAAAAACAGCTTGGTATTGGCAGAAAATCAGACACATTGATCAATGAAATTGAATCAAAGGCTCTAATATAAATCCACACACTTATGAACACTTGATTTCTGACAAAGAAAAATTGTAAAATGGAAAAAACAACGTATCTTCAACTAATGGTGCTGGCATAAGTGGATGTTGACATGTAGAAGAATACAAATATATCCACATTTATCATAATCCAATTTAAAAATTGGGTACAGATCTAAACAGGGAATTCTCAACAAAAGAATCTCAAATGGCTGATAATATTTAAGGAATTGCTTAACAACTTTAGTCATCAGGAAATGCAAATCAAAACAATTCTGAGATATTATCTTACACTTGCTAGGATGGCTAAAATCAAAGTAATTGAAGAGAGATTATGTTGGAGATGATGTGGAACAAGGGGAAGACTCCTCCANTGTTGGTGGGAGTGCAAACTTGTACACCCACTATGGAAACCAGTATGGCGGTTTCTCAGAAAATTGGGAATCCATCTACCTCAAGACATAGGGATGCCATTATTGGGCATATACCCAAAGGATGCTCAACCATACCACAAGGACACTTGTTCAACGTTCAACTATATTTATATCAGTATTATTCATAATAGCTAGAACCTGGAAACAACCTAGATGCCCCTCAACCAAAGAATTGATAAAGAAAATGTGGTATATAACACAATGGAATATCACTCAGCAGTAACAAAAACAATGACATCATGAAATGTGCAGGCAAATGGATGTAACTAGAAAATATGATCCTAAGTAAGGTAACCCGGACCCAGAAAGACAAACATAGTATGAACTCACTCATAAGTGGATACTAGATGCAAAGCAAAGGATAACCAGGGTACAATCCGCAGCCTTAGAGAAACTATTCAACAAGGAGGACCCTAAGAGGGACACATGGGTAATTCTGGGAAGGGAAAATAGATGAGATATCCTGGATAAACTGGGGCTTGTGGAAGAGGCTAGATGGGAAGGAATGGGGGAAGGGAACATGAGGGATGATCCAGTTGGGGGAAGGAAGGAGAGTGAGAGCAACAAAAGAGATATCTTGATAGAGGGGTCACTATGGGTTTAGGGAGAAACTTGGTGCAAAGGAAAATCCCTGGAATCCACAGGATGACCCCAGCTAAGACTCCAAGCAATAGTAGAGAGGGTGCCTGAACTGGACTTTTCCTGTAATCAGGTTGGTGACTATGATAATTGTCATCATAGAACATTCATCCAGTAACTGGTAGAAGCAGATGCAGAGATCAAAATCCAAGCATTTGGCTGAGCTCTGGGAGTCCTGTTGGAGAGAGAGTAAGAATTATATGAGCAAAGGGGGTCAGGATCATGTTGGGGAAACCCATGGAGACAACTGACTCGCTCTCATGGGAGTTCACAGACTCTAGATCGTCACATAGGGAGCCTGCATGGGACTGACCTAGGCCCTCTGCATGTAGGTGACAGTGAAGCTTGGTCTGTTTCTGGGACCCCTAGCATGGGACAAGGATCTGTCCCTGGAACATGAGCTGGCTTTTTGGAACCTATTCCCTATGGTGGGATGCCTTGCTCAGCTTGATACAGAAGGGAGGAGCTTAGTCTTGCCTCAACTTGATATGCCATGCATTGGTGACTCCCATGGGAGGCCTTACCCTTTCTGAAGAGTGGATGGGGGTGGTAAAAAGGAGGTAGTAGGAGGAAATGGGAGGAAAGAATAAATGGGAAATTGTGGTTGTTACATAAAATAAATTTTAAAAATTAATAATGAATAAATAAATAAATAAATAAATAAATAAATAAATGAAAAGAGGAAGGCCCTAAAGCAATACTCTTCAAAGTATTGGGAGACTCTTGTGCAGATAACGAAGTAAAATCAAGCAGGAAAGGCAAATGATATTTGCCATCCACAGGAACACTGGATGCTAATCAAATTTTAAAATGCAGATGTAAGTCATGTAAATTAGGCTGTTTTCAGTAACTAAAAAAATGTCATTTTAATGGCTACTTGATTATTTTATTCTATTAAAGGTATAAAGGTAGAAGGTTATTATTTGAGATGCTTATAACACTTAAACTTTCACAGTGGCCTTCATTAATTTGTATATATAGAGTGAGAAACAGAATACCAT
>LZPO01075873.1:509250-532366 GCA_001675575.1 Neotoma lepida
CTATTTTAATATTCCTCTTTATCTATGTTTTGCTTCAGGGCTTTTTATCTGTCTTTCTGTATTTCTTACTCTCCTGCTGTCTCTCTGCCTGGCTGTCTGGCAGATACCTGGCTTCAGGCCCCGGGTGTGTCTCCTTCTTTCACCTCATTCTCCTTCTTCTTCTCTGTGGAGCCTAGATTTCTCCTCCTACTTATTCTTTCTGCCTGCCAGACCCACCTATCCCTCTTCTGCCTAGCTATTCACCATTTAGCCTTTTTAGAGCAAACAGGTGCCTTAAGCAGGCAGGGTGAAACAGCAACACATCTTTATATAATTTAACAAATACAGTATAAACAAATGTAGCACACTTTTACCCAGCTAAAGTAATATATCATAGCATAATCAAATGTAACACATCTTTACCTAGTTAAAATGATATTCCACAACACACCACTAATAAAATAACATATTAAAAAGGATGATAGCTTCTAAGGCTTGAGAGATGGCTCAGTGGTTAAGAGCACTGACTGTTTTTCCTGATGACTCAGTTTTGATACCCAGCATTCACATGGCAGCTCACAACTGTCTGTAACTCCAGGTACAGCAGGGAATCTGATGCCCTCTTCTGACCTCCACATGAAGCAGACACACAAGTGATGCACAGACATACCTATTGACAACACACACACACACACACATACACACACACACACATACACACACACACACACACACACACATACAGATACAAACACAGACAAAATAAAATAAAAACAAATAAACCCCTTTTTAAAAGTATGGTAGTTTTAAATGAAAATTTTAATAGTATTTAACAAATAAAAATTTAAAAATTTCCAAGAATGTAGAACAAATATGAAAAAATGTGATCAATAAAGTGAGTCAATTAGAATTTCATTGCAAAAGCCAAATATTTAATAATACTATCAAAGACATGAGAAACAAACTTAATCTCTAGAGTAGAGGTATATATTAGAATATAATACAAGAGTCAAGATCACATTAAGTCACAATGCCATGAAATATGTAAATGACAAATAAAAAGATTCAAGAATCTCCATTAAAATTCTATAATTAAATAACAAATAATTAGGAATCATATGTAACACTTTTATCAGAACCAAATAAAATCATAGCTATGGAAAGCAGATAACTGAACATATACCATTGGATCAGAAATGATTTTCATTGTAGAATTGTACTTCTAAACCAAATTACTAGTTAAATAAAAGATAAAAACAAAAATATTTCAGACATAAAATTAGACCCATATTGATTTTGTCTTTAGAAATTACTACATAATGCTAATCCTTGAACAGGTTTTGACTTCCTTATACCTCTATCCATCTCATAATACAAAGAGGAGAATAGATATGTAGATGGAGGGGAGAATCTCTTGGTAATTTCTAACCTGACTTGCTTGCTTAATATTACAGTCTGTACCCTATTTAATATTGTCTCCAAAGTTTTTATACTTCTTATTCTTTTCAATTTTTTTCCATGGTGCTAGGTGCTTTTTGTGATAACCAGGAATTTTTGTTTCTTTCAATTGTTGATATCCTTGGGACTGAGATTGTGATGTCAGGAATGTCAGACTGGTCATGTTAAACTGGAGACAGTCTTAGAACCAAGATCTCTTTATCATCTTTGATGTTATTTCTTTCCTGGAATTCAGGAAGACACTTTCCCTGAAGTCCCTTTATCTTACTAAAAAGGAAGTTCCATTCCAAGATGGATTGCAATTGTTATAAAATCTCATTAACCAGGATGAATTAACCACCCAAAAGGGGACTGAAAATTAAACACCCTTGTGAGAGCCCACAGGAACTTTTTCTCAGGCAATTGACTATTTTCTAGGTCCATTTATCTCCCCTAAACATCATTTATTTCCCCGTTAAAATTATGTATGGCCTCCATTTCTGTCTCCTTTTTGAAGAGATATTTACATGTCAATGATTTGACTTTTATCTGAGATTCATATTTATGTGGTTCTCATGCACAGATGTATGTCAATGGATCACTAATCTTTCTTCTGTTGTTCACATGTCCATCGCCTGGTGATTTAGGCAAAGTTAAGACTGTGATATTTAGAAAAGAAGGAAAGAGTTCTTATGATGTAGTCCCAAAACATACAAAAGCAATATCTGGAATACAACTAAACAATCTGAAATATTTTAGTGAATAACTCTTTGTTTTTTTCTCCTGATATAGAGGATGGGACTTTTACATGACAGGAGACAAAGTTTGTGCTCAGTGACCTTGGATAATTTGCTTATCTGTCAAAGAATTTCTTACATTTAAACAATATTCATTATGTGCTGTGTCTGTTGGCTATATATTAAATTTAAAATTATGACATTAAGAGAAGTCTGAAGTTTCTGCTCTCAATGTGCTTAAAATGTGTTGATGGAGACAAAATTTTCTGAAATTACTATAGTTTGAGGCAATATAGCTGATTCATATATAATAGTACCTATATAGCTGGGATAAGAAGATATTTATCATTTTACTGATTAAAGGAGATAAGGAAAGACAGAAAAGGAGTAACTGAGAGGAAGTAAGGAGAGAGAGAGACAGAGATTTACATTAATATTTTTAAGTAATAAATGAGGTACTTTAAATTTATAGTAAAATCTAAAGATATCACTGTGGTAAGAATGAGATTTTTCTTGCAGACTAGACTATTAATCTCCAGAATTTGCAAATATATATCATGCAAAAATCAATCGACACCAGGGGTGATTAAGGCTGCTGATCATATGTCTCTATTAGAGGAGCTGATCTGTAATTAGCTGGCTGGGCACTGTGGACTCACAAGCTAAATTTGGAAAAGAGAAACACAAGAGGAAAACACCACATACCCCACACTAAAAATGATAATCAGCTGGCCAGTGAGTTGGTTCAGTGGGTAAAGGCACTTACAGCACAAGCCTAATATTCAGAATTTGATCCTTGACCTGAGTTCAAACCCTGGAATCACAGTGAAACGAGAGTGCTGACTTCTGAAAGAAGTTACTCTCTGAACTCCAGATACATAACAAGGCATATGCATGTGGTTTCATTCTTTCACACACACACACACAAACATACAGACACAGACACACAGACACACAGACACACACACATCACAAAGCATAATTAAATAACTAAATAAGAAAATTGCTGTTGCTGCAATTAAAGTGGTTCTAAGCCAAGAGTCAGGAAACCTGGAAAAAATCCTTGCCCAGAAGTCCTAGAAAGGAACATAGCTTTATTTACAACTTAATTTGATCCTCTGAGACTACATTAAGTCTGACTTTCAGAACACTAAAATCCTAAATTTGTGTTGTGTCAAGATAACAAGAATGTAGTAACATTTTAAAGTCATAATTAAAACTTATAAAATTTTGAGACTCAACATTTAAGATCACTTGCTGCTTAGGTTCATTCCCCAGCACCCAGATAGTAGTTCATAACAATGTATATACCTCCAGTTTCAGGGGTTCCAAGGCCATCTTCTAGCCCTACATGAACACTTCATATATATGGTGCACATATATAAATGCAGGCAAACACACACACACACACACACACACATACACACACACATATTTATATATATAAATCCTAAGAAAACTAATACAACTCTTATTTTGATATTCAGGACAGAAACATTTAGGGTAGAATATCAAAGATATAAAAGTGATATATCAGTCTCTGTGATTTCCCTATTCCAAATAAGTTATTCTATAATTAACTTCTCCTTTTCTTGTTTCCCACCACTGGTTTGTTTTATAAATCCATTTACTGCTGTATTTATAATTTTTAGAAATACCAAAATGCAAATGTGTACTATTATGTAGCACTTTAGAGAAGTTGGGCGTCAGTGCTGTGGAATTTTCCAAATGTTCAAACTGAGCAACTTCTGGGGTGTGTGCATGTATGTGTTTATAAGGATTGTGTGTATTTATTTTTTAACATTAACATTTTCAGTGGGCTATCATTACTTCACAGTTTGAATGCAGATTATTTGAACTTCTTAACAATGTATTTCTGACATGTATGCATCATTATGACAATTAATTGCATGCCAAACTGAAATATATCCACATTGTCATTTTCAGCTCTAATGAAAGATATACAGCAACCTATATATACTCAAAATACTTCTCATTAGTTAATAGGTTCTTTGAAACACAGTTTCTAATGAAGACTCAATAAGTAGAAGATATAACAATCTGAATTAAATAAGAAAACTAAATGCCTAAGATCTTTTTAATTGTTGCAGTTGTAAACCAAACATACAAGAGCTATTGCATGAACAAAATGAGTGACTATGAGAATGGAAAGACATCAAATATATTAAAGACATCAAAATGAAGTACTGAGAAGCATGTGAGTTTCTTCTAACAGTAACAGAATGAAGCATCAAGGATAAATTAGAATTTCTGCCTGAGTGATATTGAGGAGAATATTATTCACAAAACAAAACAAGAATAAATATGTGTAAAAGGACAAGAATTTTGACAAGGGACCATTGCCTTTGAGATACCTCATGATAACCAAATAAGAATGTACTACAGAAGCTCCGTGTTTGGTATTACATTAATATTTTGAGTTAATTTCCAAATTATAGATGTTAATTGAAAGCATCAGTTTAGGTTAACTGACATATTCTGAAAGGAAGAGATAGAATTGAGTTGTTCAGATCAGAACCATTTAACACTCATCTGTAATAAAATAAGATAAAATAATAAAAATCTGGTGTTTTTGTTCTATTTAAGCAAACAACTTAGTCTCTCATAATTTCTTGGATGCTGATAAAGACATGGGACTTCTAGATAAGAGACTCAGAACTTGCCTATGCCAGTGGCTATAACCAGGGCTTCAGTATTGGCATTAGTTATCCTAGCTCTAGTTCCCAAACAGCTAGATGAATTGCACCAGGAGACTTTTGCACATGTGATGGCTGAATGACAAACTTCAGGAGACCTAAATCTCTTATCACATCCAGGACTGTCTCTTATACACATCTAGATGTGTATAAGAGACAGACATAGCACTGTACACTTAAGAATAGCAAAGATGGTGCCTGGTGATGGTGGCACACACCTTTAATCCCAGCACTCGGGAGGCAGAGACCTGTCTCTTATACACATCTAGATGTGTATAAGAGACAGCCTTTAATCCCAGCACTCGGGAGGCAGAGACTGGCGGATCATTGTGAGTTCGAGGCCAGCCTGGGCTACCTAGTGAGTTCCAGGAAAGGTGCCAAAGGTGAAACTCTGTCTCGACAAACCAAAAAAAAAAAATATTCTGTTGATAAGAGAACAAAAACATTTGTGATATTCATTAGAAATTATCTCTAAAAATAAAGAGACACTATCACAGAATTATCATAAAGATTTAGAGCTAGGAAAGGGCAGAAATGAGGGTAACGGAGTAGTACAAATTTCGTGACGTCTTAATCTCAACAAATCATAAGAAATTTCAATAGATGAATTGCAGTGAGAAACCATCAATGTAGTAAAACATTTCAGAATGGACTCAATAGGCCACAGTATAGCAGGTCTTCTTGTATTGCCAGTCCCTAGATCATGATACAGAGACTTATTATTTATGAATGCTTGACTTTAGCTTAGACTTGTTTCTAGATAGCTTTTTTCACTTGAATTAACCCATTTCTATTATTCTATGTGTTGTCCAGAGGCTTGTTGACCTCATCTATGTACTGTCCATCCTGCTTTCCTTCTTTCCTGTCTTGCCACCAGCTTGATGGACCCCAGCTAGCTGGCTGTATCACCTTTTCTCTCTGCCCTCATCCCTCCTCTGCCTACCAATTGGTTGTTCAGGTTTATATTAGATGAATCAGGTGCCTTAGGTAGGCAAGCTGAAATGTCAACACATCTTTACATAGTTAAACAAATGCAACATAAACAAATGCAACACATCTTTACATAGTTAAACAAGTATTCCACAACATTTCCCCTTTTTGATCTAATAAAAAGAAAGGTTTTAACTTAACATAGCAAAACTATATATACATATATATATATATAATAAGAACAATTATCAAGTAAGAATTATATTTACAATATCTAGTTTACTTGCATTTGGCAAATTCAGAAAAAAGTACTCTATTTCTTATCCTGTCTTGGTGAGTCCAAAGTTTTGTACCTAACTTACCTTTTATCATAATGAAGGAATACTGTAGCTATAACTATCTAGTCTTCAACTCCATCAAAGTCCCCAGAAGGAAATAATATTACTTGAGCCAACAGGAAGTACAGTAGAAACCACGTCCAAAACTCATAGAAATGACAGAGAACTCTAGCTGCCTGGACAGTCATCCAAGATTCCTCTGCAAGTTTAGGGCATCTATCTTCAACCTACAGGCATAGAATATCTGGCAGACTTTTTTATGTAACAGGAATTTTGAAGGACTGTCCCACCTTGCCTTGGCAAAATTTTGCAGTTGCTTTCTTTGTGTCTGCCATGTCCAGTTTGGTTGATACATTATCAGCAGTTGAGGCAAGGACAGTTTCTTTCACAAATGGCTAGCTTTGTCACAATATAAGTAAATTCCACATGGAGGTTCTTCAATGCCCTTCATCATTTTATGAAGGTGATTGGTGCCGCCAGGAGCAGACATGTCTCACTGTCATGAAAAGCCTTATGTTATTAAACACCTTAAATGCCATATTCTGTAATTCTCTGAAGCATTTGAAGATTACCTATCTAAAATGTATCTCTGTTTAATCTTGAAAACATACCTCACATAAGAACAAGTTTGATTATTATAGATGACTAACTACTAATCTACATTTCTTAATTATAAATTACATTTTTAAATGAGCTGCATAAGTACAATACCCCAAACAAGAGTAGAAACATACATACAGTATAACAAAAATAAATTTCAATTAATATCAACATACCAAAATCCATAGCAATGTAAAATATTTGAGATTAATAACTGTTTTTATCCTATATTCCTATACCCCCCTAAACAATGACAAACATCCAAAAACAACTGAATGACCAAAAAACATCAACCACCTCCTGGGAATGTGGGCATTGTTTTCTTCAGACTTCTTCCTGTTGTCTGGGGGTGAGGGCATCTCTAGAGGATTCTGAGAAAATTGACACCATGTTTAACTCCTAAGAAAACTAGCTATAACATTTATTGTCCAGTCTGTGTAATAGGTAAGTGCAAGGTTTATCTGAAATCCTGACTAGAACAGTGTGAGGCTAGACCATCTCAGCTAGCTGACTTGAAGTTGTTTTGAATACAAGACTCTGAGAGAACGCTCAGGAAACTGCAACAGAGGCTGGATTACCTGGAATGCCAGAGGCTATAAGATTATGCAACATATGAAAACAGATATTCATAAGGTCACCCCCCCCCAGATGAATAACTGATAGAGGAACCTCGTCAAGCAAGGCTTACGAGACCACAGACTATGAATGCTGTGTGCTTATTTTCTTGTGTGCTACCACAATTCTCCCTTAAAACAGCTATGAGACTCTTCCCAAAGCTTATTGATAGTGTGTTCTCTACTTATTGGGCATATTTATTCCTGTGGATTGACAGAAAAAAAAAAGGATTCCTTCTTTCCTTCTTACACTGTATAATTTTGGTGAATAAAATACAGTTTCATAGCCAGGCCTTTGCTCCATAGAAACTGTGAGAAACTTAGAAATCCATTTTATATCATTGGCTCAAGCTGACAAGACAAGCTACATAAAATTATTAGATTTAAAACCTCAGAGCAAATTCAAACTAGACTAAATGCCTCATAATTTAAACCTTCACAGATAATGCACAAGGACAGAGTTCCCAGGTATTCAATTGATTGAACCAAGTTTATTAGTCATAAAGCAACCTAAATTATTATGCCAGTCTGTCTTGCCAAGTCTGGATGATAACACAGAACAATGATCAACTCCTTACACAAATTCCTTAGCAATTAACTCACTGCATGAACTTCTAACTTCCATTTTATGACACAAGACTCAAAGTTCAGTTAACTAACTATTTATTGTTGAGGTCCTGAAATTTATGCTGGTGACAAAATAGCAATTAATCAATTAAACAAGTCCAGAAAGAAATGGTGTTATACCCAGTTAAACCTTGGGAAAAGTTTTCACAATTAGCCAGGACTGCAGAGGATGATCTAATTTCATAACGTTGAATAAAGAGCTACAAGTTTCCTTCCTTGTGTTTAGGAGTTGCACTCGGGATAGGAGAACATATTTTTTTAGGTATGGGACATTTTCAATGTCATTGTCCATGGGGGAAATGCAGAGCACAGTACCCCAGCCTTTCACCTTGCAGCCTGCCAAGCATGCATCACCATGGTTACTCACTCCCATATGAGCTGGCTGCACTTCTTTGTCAGAGATGCTTCCTTGATCAAAAAAATCAGACACTTTTACATTTTATTTACCACAAAATATCAGTCTATAATGTTAGTTACACTTAAGAAATGTAGACTAGTACATGACATCTTTATTTCTTCCTTAGACTTCTTAATAGTTCAACCTTTTGTAACCCTTTATAGGCTATCTCCTGAGGAGATAGCAAAAAAGCTGAACTCCCCCTTCATAGTCACAGCTGCACCACTAATCAGAAGGCTGGCAAATTTACTTCATGTCTCTGCTTCCTATCATTTACTCAAGGAATGCAATGTGACCTTCAGATATATACTTTTTTGTTGCCTAAAGATTTTTCATTAAATGTACAAAAAGAGTGTGTAGAACAAAGAGTATATGAAGAGAGCTGGGAAGAAATAAAGCCAAGGACCCTCAGCATGTGTGTGAATCTTATTCCTGCAAACAGATAAAAATTTTTCCTAAGTCCAGCTTGGCGTTTATTTTTACTATCTTGGCGTTTATTTTTACTACCCTGGAGAGATCTTAGGAGTTGTCTCATGGGCCTCTCAGGGCTGCAATACTGGGCTACCCATTTTCAGTATGGTCTAGGACCATTGCTCTGAAAACAAACAAGCTTTCAAAGGTAACATACATATCAAAATTAACACAAGTATGGGCTGTGAGTTGTATACAAGCCAGACAAAGATTACATTTTTTTTCTTATATTTGAGCAGGTAAAAGACATCTGTCAATATTATAAGTTGGTTTGGACTGTAAAACCAAACCTCTACCCATGCCATATGAAAAGATGGCATATATTAAGTCATGAGGACTTTGTAACCAACAAGAATTACCATGTCTTATCCAGTTTCAGAGTTGTTCTCATGTCAAGGGATCAGAATATAAGTTACTCATCTTATAGTTTTTCTAGGTTTATTTCTTTATGTCTGTAGCCAAGGTTTCAGGAGGTCTCCCCTATTAAATATGATCTCCATTAACTTTGAAGAAATCCACAGCCTTTTGTTACAAAAGCATAATATTTCCACCAAGGCAATATATTTTCTGACTTCCATTTTAAAATTTAGATATCCCTAGAGTATCTAGGATGGCTTAATTTAGCAGTTCCTTTTACAATCCAATGTCTCTCAGCATTTGTTGTTCACTCATCAGCATTGAAAAAAATTGAAAGTCAACACAATACCATACATGATCCAGACTTCCTATGTAGTTCTCATCTTTACATACCTTTTTCTCTTTATATTACTTTACTCTCTCTTTAAAGATTTTATTATTTTTAAATTATTTATTCCTATGACTGTCTATACCCATTTTCTTTTATTTCTTAAGTACCTACACACATTTTTAAACATTCTGTAATCTGTTTAGAGGGTTCTTTTTTAGTCTGGATCGCCTTTACTGCTCTCTAGCCTTTTCTGACTTCATGAGCCACACCTTAAACTGCTAAGCAACAGCTAGTCCCTCTGCTGTAGCTCTAGTGGCTGGCTCCACTACTTTCTTGGTCTGTGAGATCCAGCCTTATGCCTGTAGGCCTTGTAGAGATCTGTGTTCAATGGGGAGCTATATCTAACTAGGAGCTGCATTTAGCTATAAGACGTTGGTGTCTGCATTGTAGCAGGTGTTTTTACTTAGCTCACTGTTGCTACTTAATGTTCTGCTTGCCCAAGGGCTTATTGTAAGGTAGAGCCATGCCCTTGTACTCTAGAAGCACTGTGCCACTAGAAAGCTGTGCCTTTTTCCAGCTTCCTCAGGCCCTACATAGAAATATGAGCCCCATATTGGACACCAAATGAAGCAGGCTTTCTTGAACCACCAGCCCCCAAATCATGACACAGAGACATATAAATTATGAATGCTTGGGCTTAGCTTAGTCTAGTTTGGATAGCTTTTTTTTAAAAAAAAACTAAATTAAGCCATTTCTATTAATCTATGTGCTGACCAGAGGATCATTTACCTTATCTATACACTGTCCATTCTGCTTTCTTGCTTCCTTTCTATCTGTCTGTCTGGACCCCAGCTTGCTGGACCCTGGCTAGCTGGTTGGCCCCCTTCTATCTCTGCCCACGATCACTGTCTTTTCCTCCTCTGCCTAGCTATTGGACAGTTAGCTTTTTATTAGACCAATCAGATGTTTTAGGCAGTCAAGATGAAAGAGCAACACATCTTTACATAGTTAAACAAATGTAGCATAAATAAAAGCAACATGCCTTTATATAGTTAAACAAACGCATCAAAAGCAAATACAGCACATTTTTACACAGTTAAAAATATTCCATAACACCAAAGGTATACATATATTTAGATCTAAAAATACTCTCAAATGATATTGTAAGATGGATATAAACAATTTAAACTCCTATCACTATGTGTGAAATTTTTAAATCACCCCTATGTGTACTATGGCATTAAATGTCTGTGTATTTTCATATGTGTGAGTGTGGGTATGCTCATGCTACATCGAGCATGTGGAGGTAAGAAGACAGTCTTGAGTTTTGGGCTTACAAAGTGCCAGAGATTTATTTGTCTCTATTTCTCAACTCACCATAGGAGCACCAAAGTTACAAAACAAACTACCACATATCATTGCATAGGTTCTGAGAATCAGAAATCAATTTTTCATACTTTTGCTGAAAGAAATTAAACCACAGAGACATTTTTACCAACATGAAATCAATCATAGTTTTTGTTGTTGCTGGCTATTCCTTTTTTAATTTTTTTTTCATTTTACATACCAATCACAGATACCCCTCTCATCCCTCCTCCTGCTCCCCACACCTTCCCACCCCCATCCCCTTCTCCAACAGTGTAAGTTCTCCCATGAGGGATCAGATAAGCCTAGTACATTCAATTGAGGCAGGACCAAGCTCCTCCCTGCTTTATCAGGGGTGAGAAAGGCATCCCACCACAGATAATGGGATCCAGAAAGCCAGCTCATGCATCAGGAATAGATCAGGATTACACTGCCAGGGGTCNTCCAACAAACCCAGCTACACAACTGTCTCTTGTATGCAGAGGATCTAGTCTGGTCCCATGCAGGTTCTACATTGAGCACATTTTAGTATGTTATTTGAATGTATGGATAACAATATTTTGAAGTATCCGTTCAAATTATTTTTGATCATTTTTCTGTTCGGTTTTTACATAGAGATTAAAATAGTTCTATTAGTCTGGGTGATGAGTAACTAGGTTCAACTGGTTATTTTCCTCAAGATGACTGCATTTCTATGTATGATATATTGTTCGCTTAAATTCTCATTCCTATCATTTGTTATGAATTGATTAATTCTGAGTCCATAAAATGAGTCTTTTTCTGTCTCCGTATACTTGCCCTCCCCATTTAAACATTTGTTCTTTTCTCACACTTTTTTCTCTGAAGAACTATAAAACACCTATTATTCTTCACTAGAAGATTAGAAGACCTTACTAGTGAATACATTTCTCACTAGGTATTTCCTTTTTGAGAAGATGNTTGACTAATTTAATCAGTGACACAAGTGCCATTAAAATATTGGTGTTTCATGTTGGGACAGTTTGATAATTTGTGTTTTTCTATGAATTATTCAATTTTGTGTGAAATTTCATATTCTTTTCTAATTTTTTATTATATTATTTTAAAATCTTAATATCTATAAAATACAGGGTAAAACATTTTTTAATTTCTTATAATTTTAATTTGTGGTTGTATTTATTTAAATATTATCTAAATTAGGCTTATTACTGCTGTAATAGAAACAGCATCTTGGGGAGGAAAGGGTATATTTAGCCTACACTTACACATCACTGTTAATCCTTTAAGGAAGTCAGGACAGAGGCTCAAAAAAGGCAGAAACCTGGAGGCAGCAGCTGATGCAGAGGACATGAAGGGGTGCTGCTTACTAGCTTGCTCCTTTGGTTTTCTCAGCCTGCTTTCTTATAGCACACAGGAGTATAAGCCCAGGGTTGTACCACCCACAATGTACTGGGCTATCCCACATCAATCACTAATTAGAAAATGCTGTACAGGGTTACTTACATCTTAATATTATGGAGTCATTTTCTCAACTGAGNCTCTTTCCTCTTAAATGATTGTAGTCTNTTTCAAGTTGACATAAAACTAGCCAGNACAGATATTTATCAATATTGTTAAAGGTCTGTATTAGTTACTTTTTTGTTGCTGTGATAAAACACNATTACCAAGGANATTCATAGAAGGAAGAAATNANTTTGGATTATGGTTTCAAAACAACAANAGTCCNTAATGGTAGAGCAGAGGCATGGCAGTAAGTGACAACCATGGTGGCAATAACAGGAAGCTTAAGGCTTATATCTTGAACTTCAGTCATAACCTGAGAAAGCAAAGTAGAAGCAGATGAGGCTTTTAAATTTGAAAGCCTATACTCAATGGTATGATTTCTCCAACAAGACTANACCACCTNAACCTCTCCAGAACAANACCAANTTGGAACAAATTGTTTAAATACCCTAAACTATGGAGGATTTTTCCCATTCAAACTGCCACAATGTCTTTCAAAGNNTCTATTCTTGTCTTTGTAATCATTTTTATTGCNATGATATGCTNTATTTCTTTTATTGACACTGGTTACNATNTGATGTAATGTTCTTTTGNTCNTATTAAGGTGAACATTTAGTTTTTTAGTTTTGNTTTCTTCTTTGACCCATGACTTACTTTCATATANNTTATTTATTTCCTANATATGTGACTTTTTCATTATATTATTGAATACTTCCTTTNACTGAATCCATAGAATATACCCTGATNCCTGAGTAATTATAGTGATTTAAAATTGGTTTAGATAATTTTATNGCTTAATANNTAGTTATATTAGTAGAAGTTCNATAACTATTAGAAAAGAATGTTCATTTCACAATTGTACATCTGTATCTCTGGTCCATTTTGCAAATTTTACNGATCNAATTGTCTAGAAACTNAACTCTTCCTTTTATCTTTAGTCAACAGAAATTGAGCATGGCATACTAATCCTTCCCAAACAATTACACATCTTATTCTGGGTTTTTAGCACATACAAATTGAAATTGTTACATTTTGTAGTGGATTNACCTTGTGAAATCAATGCTACATTTTGAGATAATATCAACATATATAAAGAAGTGCTAAAATTGGAACACNAGTACACTTAATTAGAGGTAGACAGTTCTTATTCTGCTCAATTATTGTATCTTCTTTATTAACAGTACTGACATTCTCTAAAATCTGTGCTTTACAATATGAAGAGAATCAGACATTAGCATCTAATATGGATACTAGTTGTATCACATGTCATTTATCATGTGACTATAAGTATGTATCTGCTCTGGAAACTTTCTTGGGAATTTATTTAGGGATTTGCCTAAGAGGGAAAAAATCATGGATAATCACAACTCTATTGCAGTTTTTTTCTAATTCTTTGGAGGCCAACCAGCCAGTTCCCAAATAAATACATGGATATTTATTCTTACTTNTGANTGCCCAGCCTTATCTTGGCTTATTTCTAGCCAGGTTTTCATAACTTAAATGACCACATCTACATTTTGGCTCTGGGCTTTTTAACCTCTCTTTATTCTATGTATCTTGCTTTCCTTCTTACTCTATTGATGGCTGTNTGGCTGGTTGGCTGACCCCTTGCATCCTCCTCTCCTCCTTTTCTCACTTCTCCCGCTTTTGTTTTTAACCCTAGATTTCTCCTACTATTTATTCTCTCTGCATGGAAGCTCCANCTATCCTTCTCCTAATTATCTAATGTCCATTCAGCTCTTTATTCGATCAATCAGGTGTTTTAGGCAGGCAACNTAGCACAGCTTCACNNAGTTAAACAAATGCAACATAAAAGAATGCAACACATCCTTGCATCATCAAACAAANATTCNACNGCATAAATGAATGTAGCACATCTTAAAATAATATTCCACAACACTCCACCATCCTCACAAAATTAGTTTGAGAAGATCAACTTTAATNATAGTGATCTTTGCTTTATAATGNTGTAATTAACACCATGGCTAGAAGTAACTTCAGGATATATGGGTTTATTTCATCTGTACAGCTTACTGTCCATCATGAATGGGACTCAGGTTAGGAACTGAAGACAAGAATTTAGAGTCAGGAACTGAAGCAGAGGCCATGGAGGAACATTGTTTACTCACTTGTTCCTCATGGCTTGCTCAGNCTACNTTCTTATACATCCCAGTTCTATTTGAGCCAGGCTGCCAGCACCCACAGTGTATTGATTCCTGCCACATAAATGATTAATCAAGACAATACCCCACAGGTTTGCCTACATGCCAATCTATTGGAGGCATTCTCTCAATTCAGGTTCTCTTTTTCCAGATAGCCATGGTCTGTGTTGANTAAACANAGAAACTAACTAGAAGAGATAAACATAAGTGTACTTTGAAAATTTACCTTATGTTCTCATCCCCCTTCCCCTACCTTCCATTGCTCACTCTCATCCCCAGTATACTCATGAAGATCTCATCTATTTCCCCTTCCCTGTGTGATCCATGCATCCCTCTTTGGGTCCTCCTTGTTAGCTAGCTTCTCTGAAGCTGCAGATTGTAGTCTGGTTATCCTTTGCTTTACATCTAGTATCCACTTATGAGTGAGTGCATACCGTTTTTGTCCTTCTGAGTCTGGGTTACCTCACTCAGGATGATATTTTCTAGTTCCATCTGTTTGCTGGCAAATTTCATGATGTCATTGTTTTTTCACTGCTGAGTAGTACTCCATTTTTGTATATGAACATTTTCTTAAACCATTCTTCAGTTAGGGGGCATCTTGGTTTTTTCCAGGTTCTGGCTATGAAGCTGGATCAGGGATGGAGTGGGAGAGCAATGAAAGATACCTGGAATCCTCAAGGATGACCCCAGCTTAGACTACTAGCAATAGTGGAGAGGGTGCCTGAACTGGCTTACCCAGTTCAATGAATCAGATCAGTGAATACCCTAACTGTTATCATAGAGCCTTTCTCCAGTAACTGATGTAAGCAGATGCAGAGATCCACAGCCAAACACCAGGCCGAGTTCCAGGAGTTCAGTTGAAGAGAAAGAAGATGTATGCTATGAGCAAGGGCATCAAGATCATGATGGGGAACAGAGACAACTAAACCAAACTAGTGGGAACTCATAAAATTTAGACCAACAACTATGGAGTCTCCACGGAACTGGACTAGGCCCTCTGCATAAGCAAGACAGTTGTGTAGCTTGATCTGCTTAAGGGGCCGCCTGGCACTAGGATCAGATTCCATCCCTGGTGCATGAGCAGGCTTTTTGAAGCCCACTACTTATGGTAAGACACCTTGCATAATATCCTTGATGGAAGGGGAGGGGCTTGGACCTGCCTATACCAGACTCTGCTTACTCCCCATGGGAGACCTTGCCTTCTTAGAGAAGGGAATGGGGGTTGGTTTGGGGGCGAAGGTGGGAGGAGAGAGAGGAGGGAGGAGAGGGGGATCTGTGATTGGTATGTAAAATGAAGTAAAAAATTCCTTAATAAAAAAGAAAAATAAACAAAAAAGATGTATAAGGGAAAAAAACAATTTGTTGTATCTGGCCCATCCTAACCAAACCACAATGACTGTAACCTCAGCTGAGAATAATTTAATTATGAAGGGATAAGATTACCCATTCTGAAGACAATAGTCATGGTCTTCAGACTTTTTTGTTATTTCTCAGTGAGCTCAAGACCAAATATACCATAGTGACAGGGACAGATGTTATACACGGACTTGATACCAAGCCAATGCTAACCTGGATACTGGGTGCCTGTGGTGATATTTTATGTGTCAGGGTTAGGGTTAGGGTGTTGGTGAGGTGATATTAGCTGGTGGCTGTTCCTAATTCCTCTGATCTCTGTCAGATTTTCACCCCTATTTCTGGCTCTATGTTTTTATTTAATAAGACAATTTAGAAATTCGTTTACAGGTGCCCAAATATTTAGGAGAGACTAGGCCTAAAATTAGCACCTTCTCCTGAGATATCAATCTCATAACCAGTGTCAGGTTCACTACATCAGACCAATTTCATTTTTTAAAAAAGTAGAAAGCATGTTCAACCTTGGTCAGAAAAACTTCTTTCTGCAGTGGGTAGTTGTTAACGCAGAGATTCATAAATTATCAACATGTTTAGAATAAACGATTGTAGAATGCTGAGCTCTAAACAAGACACCTGTATCATCCAGTCTAAGGATCAAGGAACATCATGGAAGAT
Source organism: Neotoma lepida (assembly GCA_001675575.1). Taxonomy (NCBI): domain Eukaryota; kingdom Metazoa; phylum Chordata; class Mammalia; order Rodentia; family Cricetidae; genus Neotoma; species Neotoma lepida. The sequence continues at coordinate 525,823 of LZPO01075873.1, forward strand.
TTGATGAAAAGAATGGAAGAGCCAGAGGATGGAGTGGAGTTCTGTGAAATGAACTGTCTTTTCTAGGCATGTCATGGCCGTTATATACATAAACTCACACCAGATGTGAGCACATGCATAAAGCCTGCACAAGACTGAGCCCATCAACATTCAATCATAGGTTGGGAAAGGCCTTCCCAACAAGCTGAGCAGTTACTGACATATAACGGCTGCTGGGGGTGGTGGTGTCATTTTTCTTCAGTGATATAACCACCAACTGGTAAACTGTCCATGCTCTAGTAAACGACCTTCTACATCTATAAGTGTTAGGTTGACAGTTAAAACTAACTAGCACAAACACCTAGTCTAATTAATACTATGCATGTATGCAGGTGTGTGGGACTATCTACTGTATAAGAAATCTATCAGGAGTCATATCCCTGCAACAAACTTAAATATCCCTCCCCTAACAGCCATTAACTGCCAATAGTTCCTCAGCTAGGAGGTTGGTGCCCTTGTATGCCCTTCATGCCAGACTGTTGATTGACCTGATCTTGTGCAGGTCTGGTACAGGCAACTACAGCTGCTTTGAGGTCACAAGTTCAGAGGCACTGTCACTTCCAGAAAACACTGTTCTGCTCCAGTACCCCATTACTTTTGACTTTTGTAATTTTTATGCCTCCTTTTCTGAGATATTTCCTCTGTCTTGAAATGGGTATGTATGATATAGATGTTCCACATAGGTCTGGACACCTAACAATTACTTATCCTTAGCATTTTTACCAATTATGAGTCTGTACTACCTGTAGCTATCTGCAAAAGTAGGTTCTCTGACCCAGACTTATAAAAGCAATAGTCTCAAAATTTAATAAGCAGTTTTACTACCTGTCCATTTAGGAAAACATCAGTAGTACATTTTGCTCTAGATTCTGTGCCATCCACACACATAGGTTTTTGACCGGGTTTATAATACCAGGCATGCATGCTCTTTCATGGAGCAGACTTTAATCCAATTGGAAAGCAATTGTTTATAGCCTAAACAATCATGCCACTATTAGGTCAGTGGGCACTTCTTACCTGTTACATTGGAATTGTAACATGCAGGGTTTACAACTGAGATCTATCATTGATGGTTTTTCTCCCCCAGCAGCCTATATAACATCATAGTATCCAAAGTTTGTGGTATTTTCATTATTAGGATCTTAGTATCTAGTCATGGGTCTACCAAACATGAGGAGGTAGGCAATCTGTGACAGGGTCTGAATCCCTTCAAATGTTCATTGTCAGTGCAGCATGTGAATCTGTGAGACTGATGCTAAGATAAACTTCATATACAGTCTTTGAGAGCGGACATTGCCATGGTCTATATCCAGTAAAGTCCATATCCACTAAAGCCTTTGCAGCTTACATCCCAGCATCCCATGCCCCAGATCCTAGACATGGAATTTTAATGTTTGTCCTGTTTTCTTTTGGTCTTTCTATTTCTTTTTCTGTTAGTTCAGTTTAGAATGGTAATGCTAACTTGTGCCATTGTATCTTGAAACTATTATCTTCTTTGGCACCTAACTTGGACATCCGAGTTTGCCTTTAGTCTCACATGAGTCTTTGAACTTGTATTTTATGTATTTATTATACTAAAAGAGATTTGAAGCTAGGAGCTCTTAGAAATGGATTAAGTGCATTTTTTGCTTTGTGAGTTGGATATGAACCTTTGGAGACCAAGGATAGAATAGCATGTTTGTCAAAAACTTTTTTTCTCATCTTGGTGGCACTGAGAGATAGTGGCAACTTTTAGGAGGTAGAGACTAGTAGAAGTAAATCATTGGAAACATATATTTTAAGAGGATATAGGACCCTAGTATCACTCTCTCCCTCCTCTTTCTTTCTTGGTATCCATCTTTCCCACTCTGTGCAATAAGATAAATACATCTCTACTTTCCTCTACCAATGTTCCTGCTACTACAGGCGTAGAGCAATAGGGTCACATGACCATAGAATGAACCCACTAAAACTATATTCCAGAAAAAAAAATAGTGTTTTAATTTTTCACCTCAAGTCTATTTTTACAGTAATGGAAAGTTATCAAAATATGTGCCATGTAATTAAAGAAAATGGAAAACTATAACAAACAAATTCAGACATTGTTAAGATTGCCAATTACTTTTATAAAGAAAAGTTTTGGGTATCCAGTATACCAGAAAAAAAAAAACCCTATAACCACCTGAAATCAAGGGACAATAGAGTGGATAGTAGAGCAAGGTTGTTACTAATCATGTGGTCACATATAGAAATGAAAAATGAAATTATGTTTGATACCAATATATTTTTTCTTCAACCTTATTTCTTCTTATTTATAGACCAAGTTGTATTGACTTTAGGTCATAGTATGTAGATATTGTTAACCTTACATTTTAAGATATGGACATTGAAAATAAGGTGATTGCCACAGAAGGACACCATCATTTTGGGAGGAAAATGATAGGATATTTCAGTTATATACATGATAATTTTATCATATATGGCAGAGTCTTAACCTTATTATTTTCTTTGGAGTTTAAGTGTGGTTTTTAAAAGATGTAGATCTAAGGCTGGAGGCTCAGTCAATAGAAGCACATGTCTTGCAAGTGCAAGGACCATAGTACAATCTCCAGAACACATATAAATAGACTTTCTGGCTAGGTAGGCTAACAAGGGAGGCCCAGATCTAAAAAAATAATAAATGTTGAGCCAGGCAGTGGTGGCACACACTTTAATCCCAGCACTCGGAAGGCAGAGGCAGGCAGATCTCTGTGAGTTCGAGGCCAGCCTGGGCTACCGAGTGAGTTCCAGGAAAGGCACCAAATCTACACAGAGAAACCCTGTCTTGAAAAACAAAAAAAAAATTAATAATAATAAATTTTGAATTCTCCTGATGAATGACATTCACGGTTGTCCTCTAACTTCTATAAGCATGAATACCTTATGTGTGCATACACACACATCTGTTCACACATGTATTTCCCTATACTCATATATTGTGGTGGTTAATCTTGACAACTTGAAAGGATTTAGAATCACCATAATCATCTCTGGGCATATCTGTGAGGATATGCTAGATTAGATCTAAGTGGGAACAGCCACCTTACATTTGAGCAGCACCATTTCATGAGTTGGGCAGAATGGTATAAAAATGTGTAACTTGAGGAAGTACCTGAAGAAGTTTAAAGTTGTAGCCAAGGTATATGCAAAAAGGGGCTATAATTGTTTTGAAAATGCTCTACATTGAATAGGAAAGATGCTCTAAAGGCAAGAACCCATGTATCAAAGGTTGTCCAGTGCCAGATGGTTATCTGTGAAAACATGTGTGCAGGTTATACTTAGGAATATATATGTACCTACAATAAGTTTAAAGAGGGCATGGATTTGAAAGGAACCAAAAGAGGGCCCTGAGGGAGGAAATAGAGAAATATAATCTCAAAAATAAAAAAAGGAAATGCAGATTCATTTAAAAGGGGACTGGCAAAACCAGGAAAAAAGAGTTATCTGATTCTGGAAAGCAACCACCTATGAAAATATTTCCTCAGAATCAGCCCAGAGAAGTGNATATAACTGTAGTTCAATGTATCCAGGCTCCATCCTGAGCTGTCAGCATTTCCCACATTGGAGAAGGGGAGGATTGTTGTGAAACATTGCCATGTGAATATGATGTAGCCATTTGTGGAGGTTTCAAAGAGAATGGCCCCCATAGTTCATATATTTGAATGTTTGGTTTCCAGCTGGTGGACTGTTTAGTAAGGATTAGGAGGTGTGACCTTATTGGAGGTGGCATGTCACTAGGGGTGGAATTTGAAGTTTAAAAAGCCCATGCTAAGTCTAGAGTCTCTCTCTGCCAAGTGCTATGGATCAGATGTAAGCTCACAGCTACTGCTCCATGCTTACCTGCCTGATGCCATACTCCTTACCATGATGGTCATGGATTCACCTGAAACTGTAAGCAANTCCCCAGTTAACTGCTACTTCTATAAATTGTCTTGCTCATGGTGTCTCTTCACAGCAATACAACAATAACTAAGACACTGTATCAATCTTGAACACAGCAGCCATGGATACCTATAGAAGGCTGCTACTTAGATGAAATTTTCCAAATAGTTTTGACTGAGCCATTAGAGATATATGCCTGGACCTCATTTGCCAATACTGTGTGGCAGAATAGTCTGTTTTAATGACAGAAAATATACACACATTAATTTCTTGATCATGTCTTACTAATGAGTGTTAAGTTTTGCACTAAAATTATTTTAACAATTAAAGCATTGTATGCTCTGTATGTTTGTGTGTGCAGTTATAGGGTAGGTAATTCTAGGGGAAAGGAATATTCGAAATGACTTAGATGTAATAGAACAAGACAACAAATATTAGTTTTTACTTTTGATGGGTTTATTTGTTTATTAAACACCTTCAGTGTCGCTATCGGATATACCTGATATATACCCCATTGCTTTACGTCGGTTCCGGATGATACGTGCTGCATTTTCATGAAACTCAGTTTCACCTCTTGGTATAATTTCTCGAGTTTTGCGTAGTTGAACTCCATTTCTTATAGCTTCCATCAAGGCTTTCTGTGCTTTGTTCATTGTTGGCAGGATTGATGGAGGATTTTGCTTTACATCAGCGTGTGGTCGCACTATTGCATCCTGACTCATTGGTAGAGCTCTATGGCTTGAAATGGATGATGTCACAGATGATGATGATTGTGGTGTGGTGACTTTTGTTGAGGTGAAACATAGTTTTGATTGTGGTGGATTCGTCATGGATGATCTTAACTGTGTTTCGATAAGTTTTGTTAAGTACTTTACCGAACATTTTGGTGATTGTGATAAATTTGAAGATATTTGTGTTTTGGCGCTTGATGAGGCAGGTATTGAAAGAAAATGATAGGGTATCTTGGAAGATCTTGGTAATTGGGCATTCAAAGACCCTAATGTATTTGGGGCCTCATTTTTTTGTAGTAGTTCACATGTAGATCTTGATTTTGATGGAGATACTGGTGATGATTTTGTAGATTTCAGTGATTGAGAAAAAGACTTTATGGGTTGACAAGTGGAATACTTGCTTGTTTCCAGTGAAGATGTTACTTGTGGGCATACTAAGCTTACAACTCTAGGAGCAGATGGTGCTTTAGGANTGGTAAGTTGGATCAGGCAATCAGATGGTGGTGGTGGTGGTGATTCTGGTGCCAAAGGGTAATCAGTTAGACGTGGTGGCTGGCGGAGCACCACTTCCCCCTTACCAATCCCATGGAGTACACGAGAATGTGGAATGCTCATATGCTCCATATTGTAAGGTAGATATTCTTGCTGAAGAGACAAGACGTTTACTGCAGATTTTCCTTGAGGCTTGCCCTTATTTGATGGAATGTGATCAACAGAGATAACATCTTTCACAAGTTGACATTGTAGCATACCTTTTGATTCGCTATTGTGGTCCCTAAGCCCCTTTATTGCTGTATTAGCATTGTTTCCTTCAAAGATCTTAATGGGTAATGATGTGGAGTATGCTTGCTGTGTTTCAATAGTACTATTTGGAAAATTCTGGCTTGATTTCGACATTTGCATGGATAGTCTTTCATTTGAAATTTTCTGAGCAATAACATCAGTCAGCAGGGCTACATTTCCCTGTACTGTCTTCAGTTTAAAACAGATGCTATGAATCTCATTATCTAGTTTTCCAAAAAAGTCTCTAANGAATTTATCAAGATCATTTACTTGACTCACTATATTGTTTAATGATGATAGAATTACATAGACCTCATCTTTAATTTCAGTAATTGTCCCTGGTTGTTCAAACTTTTCTTCATTAAGTGACATGTTAGATTTGTGTTACTTAAGCCAGTTCCGTAAGCCTACTTAAGCATCCACTACTATTATCAGTCCATTCCAGGCTGTTAAATGCAATTGTAAATTTTTTTAATACCTGATAGTCACCAAGCCTTTGGAGCTGGTGCTCCTTGCCTTCAGGTTGTCCGTAGTTATAGAACAAACGATTCTGTCATCAGATTCTGTTGTTGAACAGACAATGAGACAATGTATTATTACATCATTGCCATGCATAACCATCCTTCCTCTGATCTCGTCTTCAATCTGCCCTCCTCAAGCTGGCTGCCTTCTACCCTCCTCCTTTACTGTTTTCTAATTTGCTCCTCTCTCTACTTCCCTCACACTTCTGCTCTCTTAACACTACCTCTTCCTTCTTAGTTTCTTGTCTGCTGTCTCCAGTTCTCTGTCACCAAGCCCCTTTATTCTCTTCCTAACTCGACACTCTGCAATTATGACATCATCTTCTGCTCTCTGGAATCCTCACTCCTTGCTTTCTTCCTGCTACTATCCTACTTTTGCAATCAGCCCTCTATCCTCCTCCTAAAACTGCCCTCCTTCCTCTTCTCCATACTCTCCAGACTCCTCCCCTCTCTTCTCTCAACCCAGTTCTCTCCTGTTCAAAAGTCCTCTGCCCTCCTCCTGCTGCTCTCTTACTCCATGCCTGTTCCTCCTTTTGATCTTCATCTTCCCTCACACAATTTCCTCCCCCT
>LZPO01075873.1:554435-579604 GCA_001675575.1 Neotoma lepida
TGGAATATTGGACTAGAAAAGTGATTAAATGCTGTAAGCAGGACTTAAAGTGTTCTAATAAGAGCCTGGAAGACAGTAGTGCTAAGATCAAAGTAAGCTACGGAGGCCTAGCTCAAGAGGTTTCAGAGGGGAAAATTATGCAAAACTGGGCTAGCAGCCATTCATGTGCTATTTGGCAAAGAATCTGGTTGATTTCTGACTATGTTCCAATAACTTGCTTGAGGCTAAAATAAAAGACAATGAAGTAATCTTTGGTGGGAAAATGTCAAGACAGCAAAACACTGAATCTGTTGCGTGGTTGTTATTCATAACACTTAAGCAGGTCTACAGTGAAAAAGAGCAAGTGGAGAAGATAGAATTACAGAAAGTAGTTGGGAGGGGGAAAAGTACTAGGAAGCTTAGTAACACAGCATGTGCTGAAAGAGGCTACTTGTTGATATTAGCACAGTTAAGGAGAGGTCTTCTTTGTACTAGGATAAAGAGAAATGTAAGATCCCATCAACCTAAGCTTCCAATTTATGGAAGAGAGCCTAAGGCGTTTTCTACACCTAGAAAGAAACTGAATAAAAAATATGCAGCTGATGTGGTCCAAATGGGCCAGGGTTGAACCCAAGCTGGCAACAGAACTTGGCAGCGTTGTTCACATGGTGCTGGCTTTAGCTACAGGGGGGACACAAAAGTAAATTGGTCATGGATTCTTCTTACACAGTTTCAGAGAGCTGCTGAGGCCAGGCAGTATGTGGCAGGGGAGTTCTTGTATGAAGGCCCTGAGAGTGTGGAAGGCCCCAAGAAGACATCAAGTAAGACTGAAAGTGAGACCTGAATTGTAGTGATTTTGGAGATGCCAGAGCCATGAGACATCTTCCATACAAGGAATGGAACCAGCCCAAGAGGGATATATGTCACAGGCAGAAAATCTGCAGTGGCAGAGTTATCTAAGNCCTTTGACACCAGTCATAGCGCCTGCTCTGTTATATTCTTTCTTTGGTACANTATTTCCCCACTATGCTCCTATTCCACCTTTTTGGAATGGTAATGTATATTCTGTGCCATTATGTATTAGAAATACGTAAATTGCTTTTTGAATTTACAAGTGATTGCAATGAAAAGATTTCTTTGAGTTTCAGAAGAGACTTTGGACTTTTAAACAAGTGTGGAAACAATGAAAGACGATGGAGATTTTTGAAGTTGGACTAAATGCATGAGCATTNNGAAATGGCCATGAGGCCTGTGGGCAACACAGAGTGGAATGGGGTGGTTTAATGGAAAATATCCCACACAGGCTTCATCATTTGAATGATTGGTCTGTAGCTGGTGGTGCTGTTCAGGTCTCACTTCTACAATTTCTTAATTAAAACTGTCACAAACAGTCCTAGTATAACCTTGGTGTCTCTCTGAGACATCACAATCTTCTTTGTTTTTATTTCTCTTAGCATTCTTATCTTCAAAGCTCCCACAAAACATTCCAATAAACTGTGAGTACTCAATGACTTTTCAAGTCTAAATATACAGAATCCTTCCCAGAACACCTGGTCTCTGGTACCAACTTCTGTTTTAGTTTGGTTTCTGTGCTGCAATAAAAGACCAACTAAAAACAATGTGGGTAGGAAAGGGTTTATTTTGTCTTACATTTTACAGTCCATCATAGAAGGAACTCAAGGCAAATACCATGGTGGTGGGGGATGCTGCTTATAGGCTTGCTTTCCCTAGCTTGCTCAGCTATTTTAATTATAATAGCCTGGGCCCACCTGCATACAGATTCTACTGCCTACAATGGGCGTGGCACGTTTTCATCAATTAGAGATTAAGAAAATGCCCCACAGACATGCCCACAGGCCAATCTGATAGAGGTAATTCCTCAATTGAGATTCTCTCTTCCCATACATGTGTAGGTGTGTGTCAACTTGACAAAAACTAACTATGACTATAAGCCATGCCCTTATAACTTGATGTTCAGATCCTATTGCTGAAGATACCACATATTTTAGTCCTAGGACATGTAGAATACAATATTGTACTAACATGGTCATTTTATCCCTACCTTTCATAATGCTGGAGGGTTCTATGCAAGCTATTGAGAGAAAAAAGAAATAATAGTCTGTGAACTCTGAAATTGAAGAAATGCTTCAAATATCATTCAAATGCAATAACAACTGGCTTGGTAAGATATGCCCACTGGTAAAATAGTGACATAAATATCATGAGAGTAACCAATTACTTTCTGATTGGATTTAAAGAACTCATGGCAATTACTGTCAACTGGAACAAAACCCTTTGGCTGGCTATGTCATAGACTCCAGGGAGAACTTAGTACTACTTCTACTAAATGGATATAATAATAAACTGTTCCTTAAGTGCGTATGTTCACACCCATAGATTATTTCATTTCTCAACCCTCATCAAAGAAGATCATTTTTACTCTAGATGGTAATTAACACAGAGACCACCAACTGCTCAATGTACAGAGGATAGATAAGAGACAGTGGAGTGCTCTGCTCTATCAAATTCCTCCTCCCAAGGCTCAGAGATCATTGTAGAAGAGACAACAGAAAGATTGTCATATCTAGAGACAGTGGATAGCTGCAAAAACCACAATGTTTTCTGAACACACATTAACTCACAGAAGCTGTGACTGCGTGAAGATTTGCATAAGACCAAGCTATCTAAAATCCCAACATGGCTGGTGTGTGTGTGTGTGACAGGGGTCATGAAATCTCACCTATTCTGTGAAATAAAAAGAATAGGTCAAGTAGAAAACTCTTGTCAATCACAGAAAACCAGGGGAAAATTGTCAGAGCCTTTAATGCAACTGTTACTGCTCCAGAGGGAAAGGTATCCTGACTTTTCAGGAAGTCAGGCTATACCTGGAAATGTTACAGCTCTGGAGGGAAAGGTATCCTGAATTGTTGGGAAGTCAAGGTATTCCTATAGCTGTGAAGAGAGCTATCCTGCATACCTTCAGCTATGAGAAGAAAGGTATTCTGACTTGTCAGGAATTCAGGCTGTACCTGAAGCTGGGGTCCAGTGGCAGATGGTCTCCACATAGGATGTGGCAATCCTGTTATTCTCCAACACAGTCATTATTGCTGAGCTCAGATCTGCCCCCCTAAGAGAGTTTCCCAGCAGAGATATCCATTTTTTCTTCTACTCTGCCCCACTAAAGGAACTTCCCAGCAGAGGTATCTATTTCTTCTCAGCTCCTGCCCAAGATGGTACTTCTGCTTCAGTCTGCTAAAAGGAAAATCCTAGCAGAAATGTAGCAATCTAGTCTGGCTCTGAAGAAAAACTGATACTTCTGTTCTGTCCCCCAAGAGAGCATCCCAGCAGAGATTCTGATCCTTTCCGGTGAAAGAAGATCTTCACCCAAAACTCTTTCAAGAAAGAGATTTACTTGGGAAGGAGGAATCCAGGACAATGGCTGCCTTTGCCAGGATGGAGGAGGAGAGTTGTCAACTGAAAAGGCAAAGGAGGTTATATTGGGCTTCTTAGGGAACAGATTTTCCAGGGAGTTTTTTATCAAGGAAATTGGTCAGATTTTGATTCCCTTGAGCTTGGACAGTCTCACACTGGCTAGATGTCATGCTCAGGGATTGGTTGGTTTCCTGCTCAGGGATTTGCTGCTTTTCCTGCTCAGGGATTGGTTGGTTTCATGTTCAGTTGGTTGGGGGCATACTTGGCTCTGTTTTCAGGACCAAAGTGTGTTTCTTTCACTGTCCCTTTTTAGTCTTTTGGCTCTAGTGTTAGGGCCAGGATATATTTATTTCACTGACTCTGGTTCCAGGGCCAAAGTGTGCCTCTTTGGCTCTGGTTTCATGGTCAGCGTGTTTTTCTTCGGTTCTGCTTTCAGGGCCAAAGTTTTTCTTTCACTAGCTCTGATTTTAGGTTCAGGGTGAGCTTCTTTCATGGGCTCTGTTTTTATGGCCAAGGTGAGTTTCTTTGGCTGGCTCTGGTTTCAGGTTCAGGGTGGACTTCTTTCACTGGCTCTGGTTTTAAGGTCAGGGTGGGTTTCTTTGGCTGGCCCTTTTAAGCTACATTTTCATCCTTCAAGAACAGCTTCAAAGTGAAACAACTCGCTCAGATGAAGATGCAAATTCAATGTCTGGGGGAATCTTAGACTCATGGTCATCAGAATTCCTCAAACTCTTAAACTTATGTGAGTTAATGCCTAGTCATTTATGTAAGATAATATGGATAATTAATGTAAAATATATTTTATGCTTGATACTTGTAATTCTTAGCAGGGTTTATAACAGAATTCTGGCGTTGTGAATGTGGTTGACTAAAGTCAGTTTCCAGGAATCAGACCCAAATCTAGATACATTAACAGATGGTTCTGTGAACCTGAAGTTAAGATTATCAAATGCTGGGATAACCCTAAGAGAAACAGAAAAGCTATAGCAAAAAAGATCAATAACTATTTTTAAATCATTTTAGTTATGAAATGTTGGATATAAAAATAATGCATATGCTTGCATATAAGTTAAGTCTAAAATAATGACAGCACAGTAAGTTATTGAGAGGGAAATTCATTCAAAGCTTGATAATAGAACTTGAACATTCTATTAATAGGGAAGAACAGAGCGAATAGGAAGTTGATGTGAATTAATTTTCAAAGAAGATCATGAGTAATAATTCATTTTTCAAGTTGATTAATAATTTATAAAGACTCTAAATATTCTTTTTAAAACTATGATTTTAGAAATCCCATAATTTAAAAATTTCATAAACTTATCAGATATTAAAAAAAGAAATCCAATGAAAATAATGAAAAACATATAGCAACAGTTTGAATATATGAAGGAAGAAATACTTAAAAGACATATGATGAAATCTTTCATCAGAGTCATACCCAATATATTTGCATACAAAGAGTAAAAATTAATATAAATTACAATTATAAATTATGAGTTGTATAGAATTCCTAAGTATGTACTATTTACAATATTAATCAAATACAATTTAGAATTTGAAAGCTAGAACAATGAAATGAAACAATAAAAGATGAGGAGTATATGAGCAAAACGAGAAAAAATTGCTATTATGTTATTAAATTACATCTCTGTTTCTATCTCTCTATATATGCATATGTATATATAAAACATAATAAGATTTGAATATACAGAAAATCTTCAAAAGCATGAAAAATAGCAAAGGTTATTAAGAGTTCAGTTTAGGCCATTAGGCCACAGGCTCTTAAATTCCTTATTTCCACTTTCTGAGAAGTTTTCAGAGCCTAGAATGGTAGAAAGTTGATATACAGGTCCATATTTAATCATTCAGAGTCATTTATATATTTTTGACCAATTATGATTTTCTGCTATACTCAATGCTCACTGTAAAATAACAACAACAAAAAAGAAACAACAACAACAAAAAAACGAAGCTTCTCTGACAAAAGTTGAGAGCAGCACTAATCTATCAATAGAGAAAAAAGTATGTAGAATGTAATTTGACAACTTAGCTACTGTGCAAAACAACAGCAGTGAATTACTACCTTTTGTTTCTGTTCTTCACTGTCATGGGCTTTTGGTCAGTCCTACAATACCCAGCATGAAATACCTCCTGGCAAGCAGTGGGAACAATCATTTCAGTGCTACAGCATGTAGGATCTAGTGTTGGGTAGGATCACTGAGGTTTCTTTGCCCACATTAGCCTGCACAGCCTGTGTTGGTACTATGCAAGCAAGCCAGCACCAAAGCAGTATCATGGTAAGTTAGAGTTTGATTTTTCTATACTTTGTATCCAAAGAAAATGATGTGTTCAGCAAGAGAGATTTGTCATCTAGTTATTGTGGACAACCATGAACAATTCTAATAGCCTATCTTGCTTTGCTGGGACTAGAGTTTTCATTCAATAACCATTGTCACCCAAAGAAGTGTTGTTCACTAATGCTGGGTACTTCTGTTAAAACTCCATTTTAAAAATATATGTTAAATATGTTATGTGTGTTTTATACAGTTTCAATTACTTAATAATGAGTATATTTCTTAAAGGCTTCTTTGTGTAGCCTTAGTTTTGAATAACTCACTCCCTACCCTCTCATCTCCTTAATACTTATTTCTACTTAGACCCTTAACTTTTAATATATCTCTTCTCTCTATTCATGTCACCTATGTCCTATTATCATGTATAAATGAATTTTTCCTTGGGTTTGGAGATCATAGATTTCCATATAGATTTTATGCACACCATTTATTTTCGATAAGCCTTCTACAAGCATTTCATTCTTCCTTTCCCTACCTATTTTAATGTTTGAATTTTTCTGTCTCCAGTATTTTCCTCTTTACTTTCATTTCACCTGCAGTTTGCTGTGTTCCATGCCTTATGGAGTCCAGCCCCTGTGAATCTTTCCTATCTTCCTGACATCTACGTATACTACAGGTTAAACACGCAAAACATAGAATCTATGATTCGTATATGAGAGAAAATATGGGACGTTTGTCTTTCTGTGACTGGGTGACCTCAGTATAAGTTTTTCCTGTTCCATCCATTTAGCTTCAAATTTCATGATTTTATTTTTCCTTTTCTTTGGATAAAATTCCATTGTGGATATGATGTGTATTTCCTTATCCATTTATTAGTTCATAAATACCATGCTTGATTCTATTTCCACGATATTGTGAATTCAAGTGCAATGAACACAGATGTTCTAGTATCTCCATAGTAGGATATGCAGTCTTCTGGATATATGCATAAAAGTGATATAATACAGTTATATAGTAGCTCTATTTCTGTGCTTCTGAGAAGCTCAACATTGATTTCCAAAGTAGCCAGAATAGTTTACATTTACACTAGCCATGTATACGGGAGCCTACTTACCCACAGTATACAAACAAAGCTGGCCTGATTTCATAGAGTTTTTCCTGTCTTTGCCTCCCGAGTGCTGGGATTAAACTTGTGTGGATAATGCCCAGTAGAATCTTAAAGTAATTTTAATTAATATGCCTTTGTCTTATAGCTGCAGTTGTTGAACTTTTTTATTTTAGTATTTACTGACCATTTGTATTTCTTGTTTTGAGAACTTCTTGTTCTTTTCTATAGCACATTTTAAATGAGTAATTTGTTCTCTTGATGCTTACTTTCATATATTTTATTTTCTTTTTTGTATTTTCTAGACACTAATACTCTGTCAAATGTGTTACTGGAAAAAAATTTAGTTGTGTTCTGTTTGTTGCTTGTTCAATCAATTGACCATTTTCACTTTTGTACAAAAGTATTTTAATTTCAAGAGATCTGATTAGTTAATTTGTGTAAGGGTTTATCTATCTTGTTGATTTTCTCAAAGAACAAACTTTTTGTTTCATTGATTCTTTGTATTGTTCTCTTTGTTTCTATTTTATTGATTTTAGCCCTGTGAGTTTGATTATTTCCTGCCATCTACGCCTCCTGTGTGAGTTTGCTTCATTTGTTCTATAGATTTCATTTGTGCTGTAAAGTCACTAGTGTGAGATTTCTACAAATTCTTTATATAGGCATATAGTGCTATGTTCTTTCCTTTTTACACTGCTTTCATAGTGTTCCATAAGTTTGGGTATGTTGTGGACTCATTTTCTTTGAATTCTTGGAAGTCTGTAACTACTTTCTTTACTTCTTCTTTGAGACAGCGATACTTCAGTTGAAAGTTGTGCAGTTTCTGTGAATTTTTAGGCTTTCTGTGGTTTGTGTTGTTGAAATTTAACTTTAACTTATGGTGATCTGATATGGTACAGGGGTTTATTCTAATTTTTTATATGTAGGGATTTGCTTTCTGATCAAGATGTAATCAATTTTAAAAAAAGGATGAAATGTTCTGTAGATGTTTTTTAAATTCATTTGAGTCAAAACATGTTAGTTCCCTTATCTCTCTGTTAAGGATTCTGTCTGGCACACCTGTCCATTGGTAAGAGTGATGTGTTTAAGTGTCCCATTATTAATGTTGGGGAATTAATATGTGATTTACGCTTTCATTATTTTTCCTTTATAAATGTGGATGTCCTTGTATTTGGGGAATAAATACACAGAATTGAGACGTCATCTTGATGGATTTTTCCTGTGATGAATATGAAATGCTCTTCATCTCTTTTGAATAATTTTAGTTTGCTGTCTATTTTGTTAAATATTATGATAGCTACACCAGCTTGATTCTTAGGACCATTTTCATGGAAAACCTATTCACAATCCTTTATTCTGTGGTAATGTCTGTCTTTGAATTTGACATGTACTCAGCAGATGGGTGGATTCTGTTTCCATATCCATTCTGTTAGTTTGTGTCTTTGTATTGGTGAATTGAGTCTATTGCTATTAAGAGATATTAATGGCCAGTGACTATTTATTTTTGCTATATTTTTGGTTTTGTTGATGGTGGTGGTCATGTTTGCATGTGTGTGTGTGTGTGTGTGTGTGTGTGTGTGTGTATGTGTGTGTGTAGTGTATGTATATGTGTTTCCCTTCTTTGGGTTTTGCTGTTGTGAGATTATCTATTGCCTGTGTTTTTGTGGGTGTAGTTAACTTTGTTGGGTAGGGTTTTCCTTCTATTACTTTCTGTAGGGCTGGATTTGTGGATAGATATTGTTTAAATTTGGTTTTGCCATGAAATTTCTTGTTTTCTACTTCCAGGGTGATTGAAAGTTTTGCTGGGATTGGTATGTAAAATGTAAAATGAATAAAAAAGTTCCTTAACAAAAAAAGAAAGTTTTGCTGGGTATAGTAGTCTTGCCTGGCATCTGTGATCTCTTAGTGTCTGCAAAATATCTGTCCAGAACCTTCTTCTGGCTTTGAGAATTTTCATTGAGAATTTGGGTGTAATTCTGATGAGTCTGCCTTTATATATTACTTGGCATTTTTCCCTGCAGCTCTTAATATTCTTTCTTTATTCTGTATATTTAATGTTTTGATTATTATATGGTGAGGGTACCCTTTTTTTTGGTCCATTCTATTTGGTTTTCTGTAAGTTTTTTGTACCTTTATGGATATGTCCTTCTTTAGGATGGGAAAGTTTTCTTCTATGATTTTATTGAATATATTTTCTGTGCCTTTGAACTGGGATTCTTCTCCTTCTTCTATCCCCGATCCTTACATGGTGTTCCAGATTTCCTGGATGTTTTGTGTTAGGAATTTTTTGGATTTAAGATTTCCCTTGACCAATGAATCTGCTTCCTCTATCGTATCTTCTATGCCTGAGATTCTCTCATCCATCTCTTCTATTCTGTTGGTGAAGCTTGCATTTGTAGTTTCTGTTTGCTAATCCAGATTTTCCATTTCCAGAATTTCCTGGATTTCTCTTTTCTTCATTGCTTTTATTTTAATTTTCAAGTATTGGACTGTTTCATTAATCTGTTTGTTTTATTTTTTTCTTGGCTTTCTTGAAGGAATTTACTGATTTCTCCCAGTTTTATGTTTGTCTTTTCCTAAATTTCTTTAAGAGAATTTTTTATTTCCTCTTTAATGGCCTCTATAATCTTCATAAAATTATTTTAAGCACATTTTCTTGTGTTTCAGCTCTGTTTACATGTTCTGGTCTTGCCATTGTAGGATCACTGGGTTCTGGTAGTGCCATGTTACCCTTTCTGTTGATGAATGGATTTTTATACTGGTATTTATGCATCTAGGTTTGAGATGATTATAGGTAAGGGTGTGGATTCTTGTGTTGTCTACAGTGGATGACTGTTTTGTTCCTTTTATTATCTATTTCCTTTATTGCATCTGGCCTGAAAGGCCAAGGTTTCTGGTGATTGTCTGGTCTTCACATCCAGTAAGATCATCTCACCTGAGATTTGTGAGAGTTTGGTTGCTTAGATTCCCACACAGGTGTACCTGTGCTTATGGAGGCTTTTCTTCCAACTGTTGTGGATTGCACCTGTGCCTATGGAGTCTATAGGAGTTTCAGAGGAGGGCTGGCCACAGGGAGGATGATGAGGTGAGGATGTTGGGCAGTGGAGTGGGTCTTTGGCGAACAGAATTCGGTGGGTGTCAGTGGTGGTGGTGCAGCCTATTCTTACAAGTGGTGTGGGTTGTGCCTGTGCCTATTAAGTCTCTTATAGTTGTGGAGGAGGACTGGCCATAGGAAGGATGATGAGCTGTGTGGGGTTGGGCCATAGGTAGGATGATGAGGTGGGTGGGGTTGGGGTAGTTTCTTTTTTTAAAGAAATAGTAATTTCTTTCAAAGATTACATCAGTAATGTAAAAATAGCAAGATAATGGAAAATATGAGAAAAGAAAATATTAAATGAAATCATTTGTTCATGCATTTACATTAGAATATGAACACTGAGTCCAACATATGGATTAACAACAAATTCTTATTATTACAAGGAGTTATTTATGTAGAGTTATAAATCTCTATATTTTATATGACCCTTCTCATTAATTATATAAAATATTCATGCAAAAGTTTTGTTTTAAAAATTGTATTAAGAATGAAATGAATTTTCTGAACAGCTTCAAAACAGCCTCTCTTGCTCTATGCTTTGACTTTTAATAAATGCTTTTGTTAGTATTCTCAAATTTTAAGATGCAAATAATAGTGTGTGAAATTATTTTTCTCACCAATCAGCACTATTGAAATATATCAATTAGCATTGGGTTTCCATGACAACATCATTCAGATGTTACAAGAATTTAGTACAGAAGTATGTTTCAACATACTGCTTGAATCATAATAGAATACATTATACTGATGTTATTGTGGAGAAAACTGGGGTTAAAATACTTGAAAAAATCTTTTCGTCTAAGTATTTGAATTCACTCTTTCAGTACTTCCTTTTAGTTAATAGAAGAAAGACAAACTTTAAAATTCTTGGTTCATAATTAAGAACCATCTTCCTTGTTAAAAGCTGGATACGCTAAACAGATATAAACAAATCTCACTGAACATTTATGTAAATCAGACAAACTAAATGATATTTAAATTATTCTAAACATTGATATTTCCCCTTTATAACTGCTAAAACATTGTTTTATAAAGATGAAAACATCCTCATGGTGTGTGTAGAGGCTGTCACTGTAAACATCTAAGACATATTTGTTCATTCTTTTTTGTTTTTAAATGATTAAAACTATAAGGTTTTTGGTTTTGTGGTGTATTTAATAATTTATATCACTCTTCCTATAAAAAAGTTGCAAAATATATCTCACATTTAATAAAAAGTGCCTTGATTTTGTAGGTGTTGTGCAGGAAAGCACAGCTGCTCTGAGTTTATGAGCTTCTGCCATGTCTAGAAGACACTGTTTACCTCTGATCTAAGTTCTCCTACCAGCTTGATGTGTCCTTTGGCTCTCTTGTATTACAGCTTCTGTGTGCTGACCCTGAGGAAATATTTCACTTAAAGATTTCACCACAATTATGCTGATTTATTATTAATAACACCTGATTCTTCAGCCTCAGCTTATCAGTATTCTCTAACCCAGTAAATCAATGAAGTTCTCACTTCAGTGGCACTGGTCCACTGGTCTTTTGTTAATCACAGCTCATTCTTCATTTCCAGATAACAAGCAACCATGTAAACTTAATGCATATATACAACAGAAAGAGTCCCAATAAATTGTTTCCCTCTGACATGTCATGAGCCAGGCCTCCATTGTCTAATTTTCTCTTATGTTCAAAGTCCCACAAAACTAGCTCATTAATCTCTGAGTACTCAATGGCTTTTCTAGCCCAAGGGCCCCAAATCATCCACAGTCACCCAACAAAACTAATACATAGGTATAAAAGACCACAAGGTCAGATTCATTACAATTTTATCCCACTCTTGGCAGCCATTTGTGTTCTGGTTTGCTTTTCTGTTGCTGTTTTAAAAATGATGGTCAAAAGCAACTTGAAGAGGAAAAAGTTTATTTCAACTTATACTTCCATGTCATAGTTTCCCACTAAGAGAATTCAGGGAAGTTCCTCAAGTCAGGAACTTGAAGCAGAAGTCATGGAGTTCTTACTGGACCATGTTCTGGCTATAGTTATCTTGTTTTCTTATACAGCCTACTCCCTCAACCCCATTATAACATAGCCGGGTACACAGGGGAGTGATGTAAGCATATTGAGCTAGTCAGACAAACAATAACAAAACAAAACATTGGCATAACAATTAAAAAGGAATAATGTTGTATTCTTCCTCATTATTTCAGATAGTGTTGTCCATATCTTGACCTGTTGATGCCGAGCTTGTGAAAAGACAGAACAAACACAGTGGCAGTGAGAACATATTGTAGTGGTCTACACATCGTTGTGGATAGGACAGGAAATAGATACATAGAGAAGTTTGGAGATATGATACTGACCCAAGGAGCATACTGTCAGTGACCTAGTTTCTCAAATCAATCTCCATATTGTAATATGTCTAGAATTGCAAAAAAAAAGAGAAAGAATGAAAGAAAGAAAGAAAGAAAGAAAGAAAGAAAGAAAGAAAGAAAGAAAGAAAGAAAGAAAGAAAGAGAAAGAAAAAGAAAGAAAGAAAGAAATAGACCTACCAGTTGGGGACCAAGCTTTCAGTATACAATTCTTTCTTAGGTAATTTTTTTTTTATCGAACCTGTAAAATTCCACTAAAGTTATTCCCATCTTACAATTCAAAATTCATTCATTACATCTTAAAGAATACCCAAAGTCTTAACAGTTCCAAAAATGTTTAAATTTCCAGTTCAATGTTTCCTCTGAGACACAACACAAATGCTTAACTCTGAGATCACATTAAAAAAAATACAAATTCTCAAAATACAGTTGTAAGGAGTAAACATTCCCATTCTAAAAAGGAGTAATGTATTCATAAACATGAGAATTGACATAAAAAATACTGAAATCCAGCATGTCAACATTAAATTTCATAGACCCATGTCTATTTTGTGAGGCATCTGGTAGCATGATGTGAATGCCTAAGGTTTTGAACAGTGTAACCATTCTTTGTGGCTGTACTTACAGATTAAAGCCCACATGAACTCCCATGACCTGGTTCTTATCACTACTTATAACTTTCCTCAGCAATCATTTTATATCCCTGTCATCTCCCTGACTTTCTGGAGTCTTCATTTTCTGGCTCATCTCTGCAATGTAACACATTACCTACTCAGGAACAGCCTTCAGAAATCCTGATCATTCCGTGCATTCCCTGGACTCATAGGCCAGGCTTTGAAACCGTAGTGAAATCCTTTGTGTCCCTGTATAACTTGATTCTGTTTACCTATAAAACCAATATAATTTAGATGATACCAATATCTGTCAATAGTATAAACTCTAGTACAGATTCCTCATCATATGTATTCAGATATCTCTGAGAGGCAGAATATAAGGAACATTTCTTTAGGTTACCAGTGTTTGCAGTATGCCCTGCTTTGCAAAGTAAAGTCTTTACAATGAGATTTTCCTATTAAATGTTAGAACCTTACATGGATGGTGTCCAGAAAAATCATGAGACACAATTATTGCAGGAGAATGTCAATAGACATGTATTCATCTTCTTTGATGTTCAAAATGCATAGTTATCAGCTTGAATTTTCTTATGCTCTCTATAAATTATCATAGCTAGCACTTGTAAATTTATCATTTTTTCTATACTTTATGGAAATGAATTTGACAACTTCAGGAAGAGTTCTGTGAATTGATGACCTCTAGACATGATATAGTGTAATAAACACACTGCATCTTTGATTACATGCACAAGATCAAGCCAGTTATAAATTTCAGCTTGAAGGGGTAGGAATTCTCAAGAGCACAACCATACCTGAGGAGATATTAGCATTTGATGGATGATGGGGCAAAGAGTTGCTTTCTTTAAGAGTATGGCCACTGGTAGGTTTTCAATGCATATGTTAATAATTTAAAAGTAATGGCATGATGTTGTGAAGGAAATATGATAGGGATTTTTCAGGGTATGAGGGGTAAATATGATGGAGACATGTATATTTTCAAATAATAAATGAAAACTTTAAATTTTGTTTCAGGACTGAATTGTTTTAGAGTACGTGAATTATACAAAGTAATTGATTTTATTACAAAATCATCACAGATCACTATAAAACACTTTGATTATATCTTCCTGTTAAATATGAATGCCTCATCCTTTCTCTGATTGGTCTTCTTCTTGTTTTCTTATTGCTCCATTTTTCTTTATGTCTTTTATTTTCTAAATTCCACATATAAGAATATAAACATGATGTTTGTCTTTCTGTGACTAAGTGTCTAAACACAAAAAAATCCAGATCAAGGCTGTTTCTTTCAAAGGACAAAATTTCATTTTTGTTATGGCTAAATCATTCTTATCTTATTATGCATCATACTTTATTTATCCTTTCATCATTGTTAGGCATCTTGAATAATTGCATGACTCAGATATGTGACAGTGTCCCAATAAACATGCTTCATGCTTATGTTAGAATCTCCATGATCATAAGGTGCCCTTGATTACTTTGAGTATACACCCAGAGTTGCTATACCTAGAATATATACTAATGTAAATTTTCTGACTTGATATTTTTAGATAAATAAATTGTTTTATTTTGTTTTTTTGTGTGTATATGTGGCAGGATCTTGCTATGTAACCCATGCTAACTTGAAAATTGTTCTATAGTCCATGTTGCTTGAAAATGTATGATTTTCTGCCTTCTATCCCTAGATTTCTGAGATTATTGGTATATATACCACACCCAGTGATAAAATTGTTTCAAAAATAAAATGTCATCATGTATTTTTGAAAAGTTTTCATTAACTTTGCCAAAGTTCCACATTTTATCAAGCTAATTCAATCTCTTCAATCATCCTTTCCTATTACCAGTCAAACTTGTTCAGAACATGTTATTTGACATTTTAAAGCAACTATAGTTATATTTTAATATGGAATATATTTGCCAAGATATCCTAGAAAATTAAATATGGGTCAAGCTACTTTTAGTGTTCTTGCCTCAAGAAGTTATTTACTAAAGCTTATTTCTTTCCCTTTCTTATTATGAGTCTGTAAGGTTAAGATTTGCATACTGCTGTTTTTTATTTGACATGTAAACCACCAGTAAATGTTTTAAACCTTAAAGTAGTAACTAACATTTCAATATTGTTTTCTTGCAAGTCTGGATATGATATCAGCTTAAAGGTCACTTGGTTAAAATCAGCTGAAGAGAAGTAGTGTTCTTATACCCAATTTTTCTATAGTTTCCTATTTATAATTGGTTTCCATAACACTGTGATACACTATCACTCCTTTGCTTTCATTTTCCCTCAATGCAGACTGTACCAGCTTTTAGTACTATTCAATATTAATAATAAATTTGCAATACCACACACTCTTCCATCCTAATATTTGGAGGATCAATAGTTGTAAAATTTTGAATTAAGAAGTAAAACAGAATTTGTGTTTTCTTTACTAAAATTAAGTCATTTTATAATTTAATTGAATTAGCATACCCAAAGGTAGGATCTTCAAAATCCTTAGTGTGGTTAGCCAAAAAGTATTGGACAATTTTGCTGGCCCTTGTAATTTCTTCCATCATGTCCTATTCATATTATATGCTAGAACCTGTTGAAATATAGTTTTCCAAGTTAGTGTGAGTCTTGATATTTGTTAAATTTTGAGCTAGATTTTGCATCAGAAGACATACATTTGCAATGCTGTTGTCCATTCTAGAAAATCACAGCTTCCCCTGTAAAGATTAGCCTGACCCCATCAAGTAAATTGTATATTAATATCTAAAAGTTGTATAAAACAGGAAGTCTAGAATTGGAGCTTCTAATGTATTCAGCATTATGACAATCAACTATTTCTGCTTGTAAAGTATATTAGTATATTTACCAACTACACTATGTTTAAATAACAGAAATAAATGTATTAACTATGTAAAATTATTATTTACACAGAATCACCCAGTATATTTAGATCTATTTGTTAAAATTATGCTAGTTTATAAAATAGATTGTTCTGTGTCTTTTAATACGTTTTAACACTAATGATCTAATTACTGGTATTGTTATTTTAATATACTTAGGTAATGTCGTGGTCAATGACAATTTTATTATTTATAATGATAGTACAATACTTGGATTGAATTTACTCATTCAGTAATTCTTAGTTGTTTACATTTTTGTTTTTAACATAAAATATAAGCAGTAATATATGTTTGGAGATGGGACTAGCTGATAAAATCACTATTGCATTTATTAGGCATCATTTTTTATTATTTTATTGTTTCTATTCTATTATTACACATTTTATTTGTAATTGAAAAGTAATTATCTTTTTCTTTAGATAGTTTACTAAGAAGACAAAGTCTTAAATAACTTACTACAAAATAGCCAAATACTTATCACATTGGCTTTATTTTGTTATTTTACTTCCCTGATTGATATAACTCCATTAATTATTTACAATTATATTACATTAAAATATAACTATTTTATATGAAACTGTAATATTCATTAAAATATTACTGTCTTTATGAAAATGATATGTTCAGTTTAATTTATCATCTATTAGGACTGACATTATCTATTATTTAAACTTTATGAACGTCTAAGAGTAAAAAAAGAAAGAAAAAACATAATCTACCATTTTAAAAACAAACTTTAAAATATACAAAGTGTGCTATCCCATTGTTTTCCTCCAACTAGGTAGTCTCTTTCATAACTGAAAACTAATAAGAAAGGGCTAAAATTTACTAATCTGGAGAAACTCTTTCAAGTAGTCTTTGTCCATTATTCAATACTGTATTATAGTCTTCTTTTGTGTATATATTTATAAAAAATTACATTCAAATATCCAACACTGTCCAGATACATTTGAGATCTTTTCCAAATATCAGAAAGTGTGATTGTGTCTCTTTCATGAGAAAGTGACAGAAGAAAGAGGGGAATATGGGAGGAAAGGATGATGTGGGGAGAAGGAAGAAGAAAGAGAAAGAGAGATAAATACAGAAAGATTGGATGTTTCACTCTAATCTATGTAATACAGATGACTTTTAATTTTAGCTATTATAATAGTATAAGCAGTGTAAAATCTTAGCCAATTTAATGCACAGAATAAAATACTATTCTACATATTTCAGATTCTCAAATTTACTGTGGTTATACAATGATCATTGAGTGGTATGACAAGAAAAAAATGTTCACTTTATAATTGTTATCTTTTCCAGGGCAAGTGAATTAGAATCTGACTCTCTCTTAGAATTCCAGACATCATCATCAGAGAACTATAGTTTACAGTCATTCATAAAAATCATAGGTAATCTAAAGCTACTCTCTAGTATACTGGGTTGTTAGTTATTTTGGATCAAGGTATCCAATAAATTATAAGGGGATAATCACCAATTTTCAAATGATAAAATAAGTTTTTATTTATATTTTTATAGTAAAGGGAGAAGCAACTTGCAAGACATTTGTTGGATAGTATGTACAACATACTCTTATTTCCACAGAATGGAATCAAACATTGACAAAGTCTGTAAATATATACTAGAAATCATAAAATTCTGGGAACACAGTAGGAAAAAGACAAAGAAATGAAGCCTGAAGACAATAAATCCTTCTTTGGGATCTGTTAACCAAAAACAGAGCCAGGGCTAGATCACACAGTAGGGAAAAGATCCAGGACAGGAGGAAGGAAGTAGAGTAGGAAGAATGCACTTTTTATGGGTTTAGGACCAGGTAAGTCACTCTGGCTCTGTTGGAAATATACACAGAAAGAGAGTAATCATTACTTTATGAATCCACCACATCACAATATGTATCAACAGGCATATGGGCAATTTACTCAGATTCATATTTCAGTAGCAGTAAATAAATATCAAAACATCATCACTGCCCCTTAATACAAAACCTCTATTCCACTCAAGGACTTCCTCCCTGTCCTGCTCACACTTAACCACCCCTACCACCCCTGAGTGGCCATTTCACTGCTGCCATCTCCTATACATACCAGTAATGTTAAATGACTTTCTGGAAGCCTAGCTTTGCAGGCTTAAACAGCTGAGAGATGAAACCTGAAAAGGACTTTCCAAATCTGTCCTCTCTTTCCTTTTACACCACAAACTTCTGCAAGAATCTGGTCTTTCACCAGAAGCAATAGCTTTTCCAAAAATCCAATCCTTCCAAAGGCCATTCGAGTAATTCTGATTATTCCAATTTGGTCATCTTGTCAATGTGGAGTACAGATATTCACAAAGTCCACTGAACAGAAATGGATTATGTGGGCTGAGGGAGCCCAGCAGGGCAGAAATCCTCCAGGTATTTGTTCTGTAGGTGGACCTGGTGGAGTGAGCAAGATATCAAGTACTCAGGGGCCTGACCAGTGGTCTCTCCTCTATCCTCCATGTTAGCCTCAAAAGAGCTTCTGAATGAGGGTGTTTTAAATTTTCTGATGGGAGCAGGAACACCTATAAGCAATACATTTATAAATAGTGGACATGAGGAAGACAACAAGAACTGTTGTCCAAGAGCTTCTAATTAAAAATAAAAACTAAAAAAAGGGAAAAAAGTAAAGAATTTTTTTCAATGGTTTTGAGGGTTCTAACTATGAACTGAGAGAAAGAGGACATAACAAAGCCAACTTTTTTATTTTATTTCTGGTCTACCACCAACGGCTTAGCTGGCTTCCATTCGGTTTCTCCCCATTCTGGATCTCCTCCGGCTCTGACTCTGAAATGGAGTCTGAACTCCGATGGAAATCAGATTGTGCAGCCCTTGACGTTGGTGTAGAGGCTGTTGTCTGAGGAGGAGTAGTTGGCTTTCAGTTGGTCACTTCACCTTGCCTCCTGTTCAGGGACAAGTGGTTACTTGGATTTTCTTTTACTTGCAACTTCCAAGGGGGAAGAAGAGAAGTGATTTACCCACAAAGAACTTTATCAATTCTTGCTTTCCCCTTGATGGTCAAGACCAGCATTCTGCCACTTGTGCTCATCAATGTCTTATGTCTTTTTTCCTAAAAATATACTGGATATACTCTGTTGCATTGTATATGATTTGCACTTTTGCTTCTCTTGTTGGAGTGATAGAACTGAGTCCCACAAATTGTAAAGCTGTCTTTGATATACTTCCAATGTTTTCAGCCTAGTGCCTTATGATGAGCTTGCTGGTCAGTGATCTCCACATGAAGGTCTATGATGTCACAGTTTTTGCTGATTTCCTAAGACCCAGGGAGAGGCCACTACAACGGGCCTGATAGGGGTGGGAAGGAGAGGGAAGCCACCTACAACAACAACCTGATTATCCCTCTGTGTGAGTGTGAGTACTTGCACACATACATTCACAGACACGCACGCGCGCGCACGCGCGCGCACACACACTCATATCTAACCAAAGACTAAAATTCAACACCTTTAACATAATCTTTATGCAAAATAATATTGTCCTTATATTTACTAAAGTAAATATTCCCAGAAAATTTGTTGTAGGACAGATTTATTATAAATAGAAAGTTTTAGTTTAAGTATTTTAAATGTGCTTATATTTATAATGAATATATGATAGGTGTATAGGAACATTATCACATAAAATTGAGATATACCTATATATATTTCTTGTTTTCTTTTCATCTACAAACCTCAAAATGTGTATATTTTATTACACAATATAGATATAATCAGGACAAAGAGTTCTCGGGTGTATTATATTTAATATACTTACAAAATTGAAATTTTATGGACTGCAACATTTTGTGGTACACTGTGGCATCTTCTATTGTTTATGTAGTAGTGAGTTTATTCAGTTAAAGATAAATAAAACATTTTCTGTGAATTCAAATGTAGCATCTCATTTTTTACACACACTCACAAACATAATTTTCTCATATTATATGATACAAACATATTCCCTATTGAAAAACACAACCACTTACAGAGTAAAACATTTTAATGGTATTATATAGGAGACTTAATTAACTATCAGTTAAAATGAAGATGTAGTTTGGCTAAGATAGCATGACACTAAAGGAGAAGCAATTTAACTCACTTTTCATTTCCCACACTTTTCTGTCTTTTAATGTTATTATCAAATGGAAATCTTTGGTTTGAACCTGAATTCCAACAAGATGACTAATCATCAAATATTCCAAAAGTTATTAAAAAATCCAAACATTTTAAAAGACAACAAACAATGCAGTATTTCTCATTTCTCATTAAAGCTTTGATAGATCTGTAGTATGAATGTACAATAAAATAATCACACTAACCATTTTCATTTAGTCTATTGTCAGTGCTCAGCCATTCTGGGTCTCTAATCTTACCATAGACACCATCTGAGGGCTAATGTGAATAACACTGCATTTAGTGGTAGTGGAATTACTGGTGCTGGAACAGATTCTAGAGTGCTGATTAGAATAATATGAAACACTAAATGCATAAGGTATTATATTATTTGGTTGACAGTTCAGATAAGACACTATAATATTTTGTATCAAAATAATTATCAGGTGATTGAAAAGATTAAGTGATTATTAACACATTCTGCTCTTTCAGAGAACCTATGTTTAGTTCTAAGAATTTACATGGTGGCTCCCAATTGTCTGTAACTACAGTTTCATGGAACTTGATACCCTCATATGGCCTCCACAGACATTGGCCCTGCATGTGCACACACATGAATACTGGTAAAACACTCATACACATAAAAGAATAGTAAAGCTTTCAAAAATTCTATTGCCCCACATATTCCTTCATTTTTATTCTTAAATTTCTTGATAACTCATGCAGGTTATGTGGTATTGAATTTCTACAAGCTACATTGTAAGGAAAAATATATGTGTCTAAGTGGTAAGAAAAACTTAAAGTATATGTTTTCAGTGTGGTCCATTACTGTAATCTGCCAACTTCCTATGAAATAACACACATCTGGGAATAAGATAACTGAGGTTATTGCATTAGGATGCCTCTCTTCTTTCAGACACATTTATGTGAAAAATAATTGGCAAGATCAATCTCAGTTTCATGTGATTTCAAATGAATAATAGTGCAATATTGAGTTGTAAACTCTAGAAAAGAGACCCAAAATATAATTGAATGAGCTGCACTGTGATTGGTTAATATTTCAAACATAACAGCTTTCTATGCATTTATTTCAGCACATTTCTTGCAATAATTTATCCAATTTGCTTGACTGATTGACTTTTTGAATTGTAGGACACATTTATTTGAATGAAGTACCTACATCATCAAATCAATATAGAGCTGTGGTCCTGCATTAAGTACCATTTTCAAAAGTGTGATTGAATTTCCATAGAAATGAATTGATGTGATATATTTCTTTTCTGTTTGGATTAGACATAAGAAACAAGAGGGTATAAGTTCACATTGTTTTATTACAAAAATAGACTCAACTTATTTTTTAAATTCTTATTAGCTATTACATGTGATACCAGATACTTTCCAAAAGTGTTATACCAAAGTAACTGACATTAATTCATGGTATTTTGTATCAAATAAGTCCCAAATAACACAGGTTACATTAGCTGAACCAAGGATAAATTTGGATACTTTTTATTCCAATACTCAAGAATAATGCTAAACACTTAAACTTCTAGAAATAACATGTAATTCATCAAAAACAGTTTATTCTGAAGTAAAGAAATTATAGTGCATTTAAAATTATTTGTTGTTATTATAAATTATACTCTGCAATAAAATTAAGTGATGGCTATACTTTTAATGAGGTAAGACAACATTTGAAAAGAAAATAACTGTCAAGTTCAAAGTCTGTAGAAGAGTTCAGCAGTCTTGAAATTTTATGCTAAACTTCAGATAGAATTCTTTTTTCTCAAAATCATCTCAGTTTTTGTGCTTATAGCAACCAAAAGATTTTGTGAGGCATGCCAGTTTATGCACTGTAATTTCAAATAGTAGTATATATTAATCATACCTTAAAAAATTTATGGAACAGTAACTAATGCTTAGACTAGTGGTTTACTAGAGAACTGTGTAAACATAACCTAGCCACAAGAGCATAGAAAATTAGTCATAATGACCAGAGATGCCAGAAGTATCTGGGGGCTCTGATCCCTTATCTGGTTCCTAAATGACTTGATGGTTATTTCTTCAGAGGGAAATATGTAACAGTAGCTTTAAAGTATCTGTTAAGAAAAGCTCCTAGTCAGGAAAATAGAATGTCTGTCCTAACATTCTAGTTGGACTAGATGACTAGATTTCTACCCCTTAGTTCAGTCTTTTACAGAGCACAGCCATGATGGTTCATAGGTTTGCCTGCTTAAAAAAAAAAATTCTTTTTCTTTCTATCTCTGCTCTAAGAATTTTTTTCTAACACTTTGGGATTCCTCACTCTTTCTCTAAAGCCTCCTTTTCTGGTATGTGACTGCATATCTACCATATGTCTGACTTCTTTGCCAAGTTAAATGACATGGATTTTCTTTTCTTTCTTTCTCCACTCTCCTCTACTATGTATCTGCTGAGATTCACAGCTTGCGTGTACTGGGGTATTTTCTTTCTAAACTCTAGTAAAATTTTTCTGGAGCTTAAAAATAAGTAATCATAATAGTATTAAACAAACAAAATATATCTTTTATTACCATTTCAATATTTAGGAAATTGACTACTAGGTATCAATATGTCATATCGTGTCAGTATGTATATGGGTTTGTGCATCTGAGTACAGGTGCCCACAGAGCCCAAAAGAGTCAGATGAGCTGAGAGCTGGAGCTACAGCTGGCTGTGAATCACATAGATGTTGTGAAATGTACTGGGGTTCTCTGCAAAAGCAGTACATGAGTTAATTGTTGGGCCATCTGTCCATTCCCAGATTTTTTTCAGATGATTGTTTCTCAAGAGCATTTTAGAAGCAATGTTAAATAGGATTTTCTTGAGGTATTAAATATGACATTTTTTCCTAAAAGATAAACAGGGAAATATACTGTAGGTATTTTCATGATGTATATCAATGCATATTATTAAGAATAAATTGACTTTTTTTTACGATTGAAGGATGAGACACTAGGGAAAAGAGAGTTTGTAGAAGGATTAAGTATGGATGTTTGAAAGAGCTTTATGAAAACCTAATAATTTATACAATCATATAAATATAGAGGTTCTAAAGGATCTATGGACAATGGGAGACATTCACACACAAACACCATACATGCATGTGTATACCCATACACACACACACATACACACACACACATACACACACAAAGTGGTTTAATTGGAAATACCCTGTACAGGGGATTGTGCTCATTCTCAAAGCCATACATTGCCAATTAAAAATGAAAAATGTGGTAAGCTCTCTATGTACACCCAGGAGAGATGCCCCCTCTTACCCCTCGCCTCTTACCACCTGTGACAGACTAGGGAGCTGACCTTCCTCTTACCAGCTGCACCACTCAGGAAAGCATGCCCTGTTCCTCAATTAGGCAGCACAGTAGAGCTGACCCTGTTGGTAGGGATGCAGGTGAAATAGCCTTGATGCTGTGCAAGTGGGATAGCTGGTCACATCACCTCATCTACCATGTGGTGGTAAGGGCCAGGGAGAGATGCCCTGCCCCCTTGATCCTGCCACCTGTGGTGGGTTAGGAAGATTAAACTCCCCCTTACCAGCTGCAGCACTCAAGAAAACAGGCCCTGCTCCTCACCTAAGCAGCACAGTAGAGCAGACCCTGTTGGCAGTGGTGTAGATGAGCCAGCACCCCATTACTATTTTGTCATTTGGTGACATGGGCAGGGGAGATGTGCCCACCCTCTGTCACCCGTCAATGCCTGAGGCAGGTACTAGAGCTGGCCCTGAAGTCATAAGAGCCATAGGCTGTCCCTGCCTCTCATTAGCTGCAACACTCAGGAGAGTGGGTTTTACACCTTTCCCAGGCAACACCGTGGAGCTGGCCCTGAAGGGGTAGGTGTATGAAGACCATTCCTGAGGAAAAGAAAGCAGGATAATTGGTCCCGCCCCTTGCTCATCACTTCAAGGGATGAAGTAGCTAGGACAATGCTGGAGAGTTCACCCTGGTGATGAAGACCAGGAAAAGCTGGCAGGCTAATCAACCCTGCAATTATCCAGGCCCCAAACCAGGGTTACATATTGGCCCATCTCAACATTGTTCCCATCTCGGATCTGCTGGAGCATGGGGGAGGTAGAGGTTGGTCCTGCGGACCCAGGGGTGCAGGATCTCCATGACACAGGGCAGCAACAGCACATCAAGGAAGAGTCCCAGTAAGGGCTCAGTTTTGATGGTGTAAGAAAGACCAGGGACATCGAACCAGACCAATAATTCTTTGAGATGAAGACCGGAATGTAAAAATGTAGGGATAACGGGGTTTACTGCATGACTCACTGGGTAACACTGCTGCTTCCATGAAGAGATGTTCCCTTTCTCCCTTTTTTCCCTTTTTTCTCTTAAATTTTATGATGCTTTATTCTACGGGGGAGGGAGATGGGGTGAGTTTGGGAGGCATGAGTTGGAAGACACAAAGAATAAATAAAAATAAAGTAAAAAAATTCAATATTTTTTCTTCATAAGATATCTATCTATCTATCTATCATCTATTTTCATAGTCATCATCTCTGATGGGAATGTCTTTCTAAAAATGTGTTGCTCAGATTGGTTGATAAATAAAGCTGTTTGGGCAATGGTGAGGGAGAATAAGGTTAAGCGGGACATTGGAA
Organism: Neotoma lepida; assembly: GCA_001675575.1. Classification (NCBI taxonomy): domain Eukaryota; kingdom Metazoa; phylum Chordata; class Mammalia; order Rodentia; family Cricetidae; genus Neotoma; species Neotoma lepida. The sequence goes on from LZPO01075873.1 coordinate 578,979, forward strand.
CTAGGAGGAGAGCAGCAGAAAGCAGAGCTGGGCAGACGCCATTCTGCCACCTAAAAAGCAACATGTAACAACGCACAGGTAAAGCCACGTGGAACACGTGGCGACATAGATTTATAAAATAGGTTAATTTAAGATGTAAGAGCTAGCTAGCNAAAAGCCTGCCAGGGCCGTAGTTTAAAATGATATAAGCCTCTGTGTGTTTATTTGGGTCTAAGCGGGCCGTGGGAGCCGGGCAGGGAAACCGGACAAACTTTCGTCTACACATCTCTATATCTATTTATCTATCTATCTATCTATCTATCTATCTATCTATCTATCTATCTATCTGTCTGTCTTTCTGATCTTTCTGGGTGCATGTGTGTTTTACTTACTTTCCTATTAATGAGATAAATTCCCATAACTAAGGGAACTGACAGAAAGGAAGGTTTATTTGTATTTACTGTTCCACATTGGTCAGAACAGCATGGTAGCAGCTAACAGGCATGACAGCTGGACTTGGATCCTGAGAACTGAGAGCTCACAGCTTGAACTACAATTGGGAAGCATGAAGAACAAACTTGGAATGGTACAAGGCTTTGAAAACCCTTAGTGTTGCCTTACCTTGTGGGAAGAGGGAATGGGGGAGG
>LZPO01075873.1:589129-606045 GCA_001675575.1 Neotoma lepida
CCAAGACTGTGCCAGGTGTCCCACCTCAGGCACTGGGCTCCAAAATGTCAGCCCCTGCACCAGGGACAGATCCTGATACTACCTCCTGAGGGCCCTCAGACACTTCAAGCCAAATAACTGTCTGAAGCCTCCAGAGGGCCCAGTTCAGCACCATGGGGTGCTCCACGGTTATTGGTCCACAGTTCATGAATTTCCACCAGTTTGCCTGGCTTTATGATCTCAAAGTTTCTTGTTCATTGAACCTCTCCTCTCTCCCATCAGTTGAACTCCTGGAGCTCTGCATGGTGCCCAGCCATGAATCTTGCGGAGCTTGGGGAGGTGGCAGTAAGACAAAGACAAAGACGGCTCTGGAGACTCAGCTATAAAACAGGTACAGATCAACGGCCTGGTAGTATTAAAGATAATCAAACATTATCAAGAAAAAGGACAAAAAACTGAGGTTGTTCAAGGAGTGCTCCTGGGTCTGGTTGTAAAAGATAGACTAGAGATTACCAACTGTTTCCCCTTCTGCCCACACCCACAGACGACACAGCCAGGTCCCCGATGCCGTCCACTCGGGGCCGAGCAGCCTCACACTGAGGAGAGTCGTGTTAAGAGCCAAGGGCCAGGGCTACACACCCCGCTGGTAACTGAACTGAGAATCCAGAAGCGCCCGGGTAACAAAGGAGCTGTAGTACGTGGACTGATCCAGTGATCACAGGGATGAATACCCTAACTGCCACCATGGAGCCTTCATCTAGCGACTGATCGAGACAGATGTGGGCACCGGGCGGATCTCCAGGAACCCAATCGATGGGAGACAGGGGGCCCTCTATGAGCAAGGGACTAAGAGATCATGATGGGAGGGTGTGCAGAGATGGCCAACCAAACTAGTGGAGATGCATGAACTATGGACCCATGGCTGAGAAGCTCCAATGGGCCCTCATCAGATGGACAGATGGAAGCAGATGCAAAATGAAAGATTTTAACTGTTAACATAATCCTACTGTATACAACAAAACAGTTATCAAGTAAGAATTACATTTACAATATTCAGTCCATTTGTATCTAGCAAATTCAGAGAAAATAAAATCATTATCTATCTTATCTTAGTGATTCCAAATTTTTATTCCTAAGTTACTATCTATCAAAAAATCCTATTTAGTCTTTAACTCCATCAAATACCCTAGAAATATGTAATATTACCTAACAACAGAGACATCTGGCTACCTGGACAGTCACCCAAAGTTCCTTTGCAACATTGGGTCATCCAATTTTGGCATACAGGCATAGAATATCGACAAACTTTTCAGTGAAGAAGGAAATTTGAAGGACTGTCCCACCTTGTATTGACAAAGTTCAGCAGTCACTTTCCTGTTTGTCCTGCAGAATATCTTCATGACATTTCTGGAAGCAATAATCTCTAAAGACTGTCTTGCCTTGTCTTGGCACAGTTTAACAGTCTTTCTTCCTGTGTCCTTGCTTTCCAGATTATATAGCATATTGTCAGCAGTAAAGGCATGAGCAATTTCTTGCCACATTGAAAGAAAACTCCACATGGAGTTTCTTCAGTGTCCATAAGCCTTTTATGAAGTAAATTTGTGATGCCAGGAACAGATTTGTCTCATTGGCATGAAAAAATCTTGTAACTAAACATCTTAAATGCAATATTCTCTAAGTCATTGAAGTGTTTGAAAATCATCTATCTCTCTAAAATATTCATGTTTAACCTTGAAAACATACCTAATGTGATAACAAGTCTGATTATTGTAGATTAACGACTAACCACATTTCATAATTATACATTGCATTTTAAGTGAGCTGTATAAGCACAATACTCCAAACAAGAGTAGAAATGTGTATACAGTATAAAAAGTATAACTTTAAATTGCATCAGTAATACAAAAATCAATGCCAATGCAAAATATCTGAGATTGTTGTCTTTTTATCCTATATTCCTACATTCCTCTAAATTATAACAAATATCCATAAACCACCAACAACTACCCACCCTATTTATTGGGAATATTAGCATTGTTTTCTGTAGACTGCTTCCTATTGTCTGTGGATGAAGGCATCTTTACGGGTCCATGAGAAAATTGAGATAATTGCCAAGTCCTGGGAAGACCAGTTGTAACCTTTGCTGATATATATTACCTGTCTAGATTCAGGAGGTCTCCCTTGATCAAACCCGATCCGTATCAACACTGAAGGAATCCATAGACTCTTGTTTCCTGTGGAAATAAAAGCAAAACCTCTTCTCCAAAGCAATGCATTCTTTGAGTTCTGTTTTAAAGTTAAGGCATTCTTAAAATAACTAGGCTAGTTTATTCCAGCAGTCCCTCTTGCAATCACATGCCTCTGAGAAGCTGTCATTTGCTCACTAGCAATCAAAAAAATTCAATGTCAATATAACAACATACAGGATCCAGATTCCCTGTGTATTTCCCATCTCTATGTGGCTTATTTGTGTGTGTGTGTGTGTGTGTATTCATATATACCTTTACTCCTCTCTTTAAAAACCTTACTATATTATTTTTAAACCACTCATTTTTTATCTATGACTGTCCATATCCTTTCTCTTTGTTTTTTCTTAAGCCTATGAACATTTTTAAACATGCTGGAACCTGTTTAGAGGTTTTTTCTGTCTAAATCTGCTTTACTGCCTATATCTCACATTTTTTTTATCTATATGAGCAAAATACAGCTAAGCCACAAGGATTGCAGCCTGGTTGGAGGTATGTGACCAGGAAAAGCATTCAATCTTACTGGCTTTAGGGAGCTGGTGCCTGTGATGCCACAAGTGTTTTTATTTAGCTTGCCTTTCTATTTAGTGTACTGGCTGCTCAAGTACTCGCTGTATTGCAGAAAATATTAAAGGGGGCTTACTCTTTTTTTGTAGCTTTCTTGGGCTCTATGTGGAAATTCAGGCCTCACATTTGAATGCCAAAATGTAGATTTTTTTTAATCCTTGCATTTTAGGGGCCTGCTACCCAGCTCCCAAATAAATATACAGAGACTTATTCTTACTTAGGAATGCCTGGTCTTAACTTGACGTGTTTCTAGCCAGCTTTTCTTAACTTAATTATCATGACTAACTTTTGCCACTAGGCTTTTACCTTTATCTGTTTTATATACCTTTCTTTTCTTCTTACTCTGTGGCTGGTAGTGTGGCTGGGTGGCTGGCTTCTGACATCCTCTTCTCCTGTTCCTTTTCTCTCTCCTCCCTCTTCTCTTACTTGTTCTCTCTGTTCACCAGCCTCATCTGTTTCTCTCTCCTGCTTAGCTATTGGCCCTTCACCTCTTTATTAGACCAATCAGTTGTTTTAGACAGGCAAAGTAGCAAGGCTTTATAGAGTTAAATAAATGCAGCATAAAAGAATGCAACACATCTTAGCATCATTAAACAAATAATCCAGAGCATGAAAGGATGTAACACATCTTTAACTAATATTCAACAACATGATCTGTTCTGGCCTCTGGTAAAGGTGAAGCCTTCTTCAGAGGTTGTGGACAGGATATGGAGCCCAGGGGAGGTGGTGCAGTCTGGGGCTTTTGGGTGGGTTTTTTAGAAATGTTAGCATTAGTAGGTGGTAGGCTCTCTATTCTCTGGTGTCCCTCGGAACACTCTGGCATCTGATAATGCTTCCAGGGCTGTGGACCCTAGTATGGAATGCGAGGGAGGGGATGCAGTCTAGGGTAGTTGGGTGGGCTTTTAGGAGTGTTAATCGGCCGTAGGTACAATCTTAATTGAGGTCGCTAGATCTGGCCTGGCCTCTGGTAAAGCAGAATTCTTCTTACGAATTTGTAGGCCATTATAAGGAGCTCAGAAGAGGTTGTGCAGTCTATGGTTGTTGGGCAGGCTTAAAGGGGTCTAGTGGGTGGTGGGTGGTGTTTTTCCTAGGGTCCCTAGGACAAGCCTGGCCTTATGTATGGCTACTGGGGCTGTGGCAAAGTATTTTCCTTTTAAAGAACTTTTAAAAAACTATTTATCCTTTTATTACCTCTTTTTATAGATAAGGATCAATAATTAGCCATGATAACATTAGGCTGCCTAGGGACCCAGCCTCCAGCAGCACAGGGCTCAAAGGGAATCCCCAGAGTCAGCATGTACTATGACATTTTTATCTGAGGATTTTAGGAAAAAAGACACTCACTCTCTCTCTTGAAGATTTCCTTATTTGTTCTTCTGTATTCTTCATTCTATATTCTATGTTCTCTTTTATTATCTCTATCCAAAAATGTTCCTTCTGTCTCTCTTGATGTTGTGCATCTAACTCTATCTTTGTTCTTCCTTATTTTCCTATTTTTGATGTTTTCCTTCTAACTCTCTCATTCTTGATGTTTTCTTTCCAGATCATTTTAACTCTTTCATTCTAAATGTGTTCCTTTTAACTCATTTTAACTCTGTCTTTATTCTGTCTCTTACAGCTTATATATCCCAGCAAATTCTTTCAGGAAATATAAAACTTACAATGTTATTACATTCTGTTTTTCAAGTGAATGATTACAATGAATACAAGTAAAAAGCAATATGTTTTCCATATCTCTTTCATGATTAAACATTTTACATATTATAGGTGAAAAACAAGTTGTCCCAAGAACCAACATACATTCATACCCAAGCAACTTGTTATAGATTAACAACATTTAAGCAAGCAAGATATTCTTTTACTGGCAATCTGAGTTTTGCATTTACAAAGAAGGGACCAATAACTTTATTATTATCTTGAAAGGTAATCTTATAAGGAATTTTAAATGAATCACAAACCTAAACTTTTATATATGGACAAAAATCAAGTCAGCCTACTTTAAATCTTTAGGATGCATACTCACTCATCAATAGATTTTTATATTAAGAGATTGAGGGCAAAAATGGGGAAAAGGAATTAATCATCACCCTTTGTCAATAATCAATCTTGCTAAGATTCTAGCAAAAATGGCACATTAGCTGATGATAATTGGGCTGATTTGTTCTTGTTCCTGACCTTAACAAGTACCACATTCAACTATGTGCCTTTCTAAAACTTTAGATTGTCTTCTTGATTTTTCATCTCAAAGGTATTTATCAAAATCATCTTTGTCTAACTTTAAGCTATTTTCAAAGCTTTGTTTCAGCTATGATACACTCCAAAGTCTGGGAACACTTCTCCCAACATTATGACTAAAAGAATTTAGAGTAGCTTGGCCTACTGGTACACAATTGTTTTTATTAATGATTTAACCAAACATTAACCTAAACCACAGCATATACAATTCCTAAATAGAAAATCTAGTGTTCTAGCTGTGTGACACTTCCTTGTTTTATTTTTTATCATCGAAATTCTATTTAAACTAACATTATTATTATGAATTAGACAGTATCTCTTAGGAAGAAATAATTTTCATAATAATCCACATTTAAAAATGCCCAATGGAACAGGATATTTCCATGAGATAAACACACTACATTACAGGAAGTGAGGATCTCTCCACACTAATTCATACCATGCCAGATACCAGAGAAAAATGGCAATGGTAAAAATGTAAGGACACAGCAGAATCAGAAGACATTCTAATTTTGTTGTCTCGGGGCCTTGCCTATTACATACCAATGATTCTCCTCCTGGTTGACTGACACCCTAAAATCAACTGCCATCTACTGTTTCTCTGAAGTTGCCACTATCAATAATTCTTATGAAAACATGGCAAAATTAGAACCAGAAATTTTCTCCCTCCTAGCCATGATGTTCTCATTTAATAAGTGCCCAGTGCCTGCCTAAACCATGTTACTGTAACTTGACAATTCACGAGTATATAATGGGTGTTAGGAAAGATACAAAAGATATATTACAATAGAGAGCAAAAGACACTGATCTGGTTAAAAAATACTAAATATATTTGTTCTTTTGCTGTTTCTTTGAAGAAACCTGATGGTAATAGAAACAATGTAGAAATTATTTTTATGTTTTTAAAATAAGTTTATTATTATAATATATAATTGCCTCTAATACAACACTTCATCCCACCTATAGGTCAATGATATTACAGCAGAAGACCCTACTTTAAAGAACATATCTCTAGTTTCAGAGACAATTTGAGACTTTTGAGTTCTTTATTTCCTCTGCATTAAGGGTGCTACTTTTAGAATGTTTCGTGTTTTAAAGCTCATTAAAATTTATGTCAAGAATAGAATGTTATAAATCAGGGGAAATTGCTACAGAATTCAATGAAACAAAATCAATGTTACCAATTTTTAAATAAATTTAAGACAAATATGTTTTCTGCCTTCTTCAAATGTATGGTTTGTATTTTTAAGTAGAAGAGTGTTAAAGAAAAACTTATGTGGAGCTAATTTTTGTAGGGAAGGTTAGCAAATCCACAACTATGATAATGTTTAAGTAGTAAATCATGATATTTATGGACATACTCTAGTTACATAAAATTACTTAAAATTACATTAGAGAACATTTTCAATGTATCTTCTTACACCACTGCTCATAATATGATTTTAATTTAGATATTTAGAAAAAAAATTACTCAACATTTTTTGCCATTTCTTTTAATACTGAGACCTCATTTAATCATAAATATAGTATTTATAGGATTTCTGATGAATGTATTTTCAAAATTGTATTGTCAGTCAATAAAATCATAAAAAGAATAGACTAAATATAGTTTACCCACAAAATATGTAGTTAAATATAATAAAATGATTTAGTTATTAAGAAAGTATTGAGAAAATAATTTTGTAGTATTTTCAAATATCATTCAGAAATTTTATCTATTCCATTTCATTCTTTAATCTAAGATTGTTTACTGTATCTCATATGAAATTGAAGTAATACATATATATATATATATATATATATCCTGCCACTAATTCTATTAACTTCTTCTCTATCAACAAATGTATAAAATTTAATTCAAATTATTGAAAAATATCTTGAGTAGTACAAATATATTCCCACTAGAAGATATTTTATGAGTGCCACACTGTGGGAGTCTATGTGCATATGTGTGCCCATATTTGTACATATGCATTTAATTTTGTTTTTATTCTATTACACTTAATCTATATTTATGTAGCAAGTATTTTTGAAATTTTAAGGATTAAACAACTTTCCATTTTAGTAAATAGTTGTTGTTTTACTTGTTTTTGCTTTTTTATATAAAAGATTTTAACCATTTTTCCATATGATTTATTTGTTATTTACAACTTTGAACTACTAAAATACTATTACCATGATGAAGATATTTGTACCTTTAAGTAGATACAATAACATTTCTGTACACCAATAATCTTTGTGATAGAGCTATGTAGTTCAAATTGATACTTCTTTAAACATATATACTTTCCTTTCATTTTCTCTTACCAAATATTTGCTTATTTGGCTTAGGACTTATGTAGTATAAGGTGATTATAATTCTGGATGTGTAATCACCACTGACTGTTGCTAATTGTCCCCAAATGGTCCATTTTGCATGCATTTGTGTGTGTATTTTGTGGACATGTATTTAAATTAATTGGTTTAACTATGTCTATTAAGAAAGTCTGCATTTCAGGACATATTTAAAATAAAAATAAAATTTTATGAGCATTTGAAATCTAGGAAGCACATAGACTCACAGTAATTTCTTGTCAAAAATATTTTAATGTCATTGTATTTGAATGTAATATCACACTTACATTATTTTTTTCTGGAATTAATAGTTAAATAGATTTTAGATTCATAATTGAGCTCATTAATTTGAGTTCTATCAATTTGAGTTCCATTAAAAGCAAAGCTCAAAACATGTGGAAATTAGTTTGATCACGTTAGATAGCCATTAAAGGGTCAAAACAGAGGAAATTTTGTAACTGTCCCTAGCTACCATTCTTTCACCTCAATGTATTTGGAACTTTATTCTGTTGGCACTTAGACACACACACACACACACACACACACACACATACACAAAGGATGTTTTTGTGTTCAACATGAGAAGGATTTTAGCTTAAAATGAAGGAGAAAAAAGTAGAGACACTATACTGTCACTTTAGATGAAAAGCCTCAGCATACTTGGCATGGAAAAGTTTGGGTGTTATGCTGGCTGGAGTACTTATATCCTTTCACAAAATTTTCTCTTTAGTAAGAAGAGAGATTTCAAAGTTTTTATCTTTGCAAAATTTCAAAGTACTAAGTAACGTTTACTAAGTTCTACAGAGCTCTAAAATAAAGATCATGAATCAAAAGCATAGATAAAGGTGAATTGAAATGTGTCAATAACAATAAAATGAACAGAATGCCAAATACATGAGTTATCTGTTTAACATAGTCTTATTTGATTTGTCTTTCATGAACATAACTTCTTTCTAAAAGAGTTACCACCTTACAGAAAATTTCCAGTGATGCTGCAATACTTTCCAATCTAAAACAGGAGGTGAGTATCAAGAAAAAGGCAATTAAAAGACTTAGCATATGTATGCATATTATTAACATATTTCTCCATGTGTCACTAATTGTTTATAACTCAAAGTATGAGTAGCCATGCCTATACTTATGTAAGTATAGTGCTTATGAAACATTATTTTACCCCTTGTGACAAAATATTAATTCAACAAATACCCTCCAAGTTTAATAATAGTATAGGCTTAACTGGTTTATGCCACACTTTAAAAAGTACCTTTTCTTTCCTCTGTAGAATTTCCTGGAATTATATTCAGCCTCAGTATTTCTTCCCTGTTTTACGCAAGTAATATTCTCTATGGAGACCACTAGTATTTGTATAAATGTTTAATTTGTAATATATCTCAAAAGAAGTTTCCTCATTCTCTTTAATTTCCCTCAGAGCAATTAGAGTCTGAGGCAAATTCTGTCATTACCAGAGGCTGTATATGTAAAGTGGAATTAGTACAAACAGTAAGACAATAAGAGACTCATCTTGTAGCCCTTAGAAACATTTCGTTCCAACACACTCTATGAGGAAATGGAACTGACAATTGTCACACTTCATTATTCTATTTTCACGAAACTGAGAATTAATTATATCTAAGTCTGAAATCCCAAGGTGTCAAGGACCTTTCTCTTTTTCTCAACTTGCTAGCATTTTTCTTTGCTAACAGTTAAATATTCCCTATTGCCACCTTATATAATGTCTTACTAGTCAGACAGAAGCAAAGAAGTAATCCCTTCTTAAATTCTACATATAGTTTTTTGGAAATTAAGTCTTATAGTTCTTTCTTCCTTATTTATTGTTTTAAGTAGTATGGTATCAGAGCAGGCTCATTCATCATAGCCATCCCATGTCTGCCCAACTATGCATGTGCAAATAATATTGCAGCCTACTCAAAGGCATTTCAAGTGAATATATACCTCAATTACATTAATCCTTAAAAGAATAAAGGTGATTGACCCTAAGTAATATTTTGAGTAGATTAGTCTTCAGTCTCATAATTGAAAGCAGTAATTATCACTTGGTTCAGAGAAAGAAAATGCTTTTTGATTTCCATCAGATTTACATGCTCAAGTTTTAGCCATTGAACTAGCATTCTCTATACTTATTGGACTGACAATTTTCTTACACTACTTTTAGAACATTAGTGAACAAGTAGCTGTTGTAAGTTCAGGAGTGCACAACACTCAACTTCCTTTATGCCTCGCTAGGGATCTTTGGTACTTTTTTACTAAAAATTCTTTCAAAAGTGACACCATCATGGTATAAGGATTGCTTGACTAAACTAAAATTGTATTTTCTTTTCTTTCAGACATAAGAATTGGGAGTAAAATTAAAAATGGCTTCATTAATATTCTCTTATGATTAAGCAGTAAAGAATTTAATTAAATGGTAGTTTAAAAATAATGATGTTTTCAATTTCCTTCAATTTGTGAGTTAATCTGTGAAAATAGCATTTTAAATGTGTGTTTTTTATTATTTTTATCTTTCTATCATTGTTTTAGATAGGATCTCTCTATGTAGTCCCAGCTGGCTTGAAACTCATTGTGCATAACTAGACTGGACTTGAGTTTGTGGTCTGTCTATTGTCCTTTGCCTTTCCGGTAACAGAATTATAGGTGTGCAAGAAAATAATTGAGGGAAAATATATCAATTAGAAAAGAAACCACATTTTTTTCTTTACTTGTACCAAAATTATAGATATTAGTAAATTCTAAACAATAATGAGAAGACTACATGATTATTTAATTTCTGTAATAAGCTTTGTTATTTTACCTGTGATAATGGTCATATATGTATTATCCACTCTTCAAGACTCATCAGCTTTTATCATTTATACAAGTAATTTTTTCATGCATTTATTCTATTTTCCTTTTTAGTTATCATATAATATATTTTAATCATATTGTTCCCCTCTGTCCAATCCTGCCAGAGCTCTCCAACCTACCAAATTTAAAGTGCTTTCTCTCTCTTAAGAAGCCCAAATAAAAATCAAACCCAATCAAATAAATCAATAGTACTGCACACACATGCATACACACACACACACACACACACACACACACACACACACAAACACGTGCAGGTGCACATGCATCATGGAGTCTATTTTGTGTTGTTCAACTACTTCTAAGCATGAATTCTGCCTTGGTTGATATACTTAGCAACACTCTATTGATGAAAACTATTTTTTCTTTTCCAATCAGGTATCTGTTTTTATTATTCTTACTTTCTTTTTTCTGTTTCATTTTATTTATTTATTTATTTTTTGTATTCTGGTAGAAACATATTTTTATTTTGCTTTTACTTTTTTCCATGCTGGAATCAAACTCAGAGCTTTGAACATACTTCTTTGATGTATGATTAGGTAATATACTGGTAGCTTTTTCTTTTTTAATGTAAATGTTAATTGCTATTATCTTCATATTTACTAGTGTACTTTTATCTCATAAGTTTCGGTTTTGCATTTATTTCAATTTAGTCTAAAATTGTAAAAAGACTTTCTCTTATAAGTTCTCTTTGCTGCATGAGATCTTTTTTAAATTACCTCCTTAAATTTACAAATATTTGGTAGTGTTTAAGATACTTTTATTTATTCTAACTTTTTGTTGTTGTTGTTGTTGTTTTCGAGAGGGTTTCTCTGTGTAGCTTGCGCGCCTTTCCTGGAACTCACTTGGTAGCCCAAGCTGGCCTCGAACTCACATAGATCCGTCTGCCTCTGCCTCCCGAGTGCTGGGATTAAAGGCGTGCGCCACCACCGCCCAACTAACAGATTTTTTTTTAATTAATTTTTTGAAGAATTGTATAGATGAGTGCTGGAATTACTTCATTTCCACCCCTTCCTCTCCCTCTGTGACTCTTCACTTTGTTCATCTTATATTCATAACCTATTCTTTTATATTTATTACAAATAATTATAAATTTTATATTTACATAAAGCATGGAGTTGATTTACTATTGCACATATGCACATGTCATTTGGTAGGTTAACTAGCCACTTGACAATTAAATCAACTCAATGCTTTATATAAATATAAAATGATTCTTGCTCCCTCAGCAGGCCTTGACTGCCTGTATTTCTTCATGTAGGCCTGGGGCCCTGTGAAATTTCTTCTACCATTATTGGCATCTCACTGGGTATGGTCATTATGCAGGTCTTGATCAAATAACCATAATTTGGCATTATGTGGATATTGCTTCCCCTTCTTTTCTAAAAGAAACTCTTGTGACAGGAGTCTTATGGAGATGTCTTTCTGTATGCTGTGAATATGTGTTGCTCTGTTTGGTTGATAAATAAAATGTTGATTGGCCAGTATCCAGGCAGGATAAGCAGACAAGGAGAATTCTGGGAAGAGGAAGGCTGAGTCAGGAGATGCCATCTAGCTGCCCAAGGAGCAACACATAATGGGACACAGGTAAAGCCATGGAACACTTGGCAACATATAGAATAATAAAAATGGGCTGAGTTTAAGTGTATGAGCTAGTCAGTAATAAGTGTGAGCTAACGGCCAAACAGTTTGTAATTAATATAAGCCTCTGAGTAATTATTTTATAAGTGGCTGTGGGACCATGGGGCCTGGCGGGACCCAGATAAAATGTTCTACAAGAGTTCTAGTCCTCTTTCTCTTATAACCATTGTAGGTATTTTGTTGCAACTCAGTGGGCTTGGTCCCAGTTCTGGCACTAAAATGTAAGCAACAAAGTTGCAACTCAGTGGGCTCTGATGGCTGGGGCTGCAAAGAGTCAGTCTAGCCCTGGAAGGCAAGGTATCCCAGACACTTCGAGCTGTGTAGAACAGCTCTGCCCTTTAGGTGTCCAGGACACCTCGAGCTGCTTGGAACAGCTCTAAGGGCTGAGGCTGCAAGGAGTCAGCCCAGCCCTGGAGGAGGATTTATTCTGACTGCTCAGGAGAGTCAAGCCTGGAACTACTTCAGCAGGGAAGGGTATCCTGACAGTTCAGGAGAGTCAGGCCTGGAGCTGCCAGGTCAGCTCTGCAGGGAAGGGTATCCTGACTGTTCTGGAGAGTCAGGCTATACCTGGTGTGGTGGGGGATGGTCTCCCTGCAGGACATAGCAATCCTGTTTCTCTCCTGGAAAGCCACTACAGCTGAGCTTTGCTCAGCCCCCCACTTAAGGGGGCTTCCTAGCAGAGCTCTGTTTCTCAGGCCTAAGTGTTACTTAGCTCTCTCTCCTTTGCTCAGTCCACTATGGGACATCCCAGCAAAGATCTTCTGTCTGGTGAATCAAGGTCTTCACACCCGTAACTCTTTTGAGAAAGAGATTTATTTGGGAAGGAGGAGTCCAGGAGAGTAGCTGCCTCTACCAGGGTGGAGAGAACAGCTCAATACTACCTAGGCAGGGCCCTTTATATAGGATGGCCAGGGGGTCAAGTCAACAGGGATTAGCTAGTTTTTTCCTGCCCTGGGATTGGTCAGTTTTGTGGGCTAGGGGCAAAGATGGCCCTGATATGAGGGCCAAACTGTGTTTCTTTCACTGGCCTTTTTTGGCTTTTGGTCACTAATTCTAAGGCCAGGGCACTTACCTTTCACTGACTCTGATTCTAGGGACCAAGAGTGTTATTTTGGTACTAGTTTCAGAGTCAGGGCATGTTTCCTTAGTTCTGGGTTTGGGGATAAAGTGGTTATTTCCCTGGCTCAGGTTCTAAACCCAGGCTGTGTTTCTTTCCCTGGTCAGAGCTCCAAGGCCAGGATGCCACTTTCCTGCTCTGTGATTGGCTAGTTTCACAAATCAGTTGGCCAGAGGCAGCTACTCTCCTGCTCTGATTGGTTGGTTTCACAAGCCAGTTGGTCAGCACAGAGAGGACCCTGATATGAGACTAACTGTGTTTATTTCACTGGCCTTATTTAGCTTTTGGTTACTAATTCTAAGGTGCAGGGCACATACTTTCACTGACTCTAACTCCAGGGACTAAGAGTGTTACTATGGTACTGGTTTCAGAGTCAGGGCAGGTTTCCTTAGTTCAGGGTTTAGGGATAAAGTATTCCTTTCTCTGGCTCAGGTCCTAAACCCAGGCTGTGTTTCTTTCCTGGTCAGAGCTCCAAGGCCAAGATGCCACTTTCCTGCTCTCTGATTGGTCAGTGTCACAAGTCAGTTGGCCAGCACAGAGAGGGCCCTGATATGAGCCTAACTGTGTTTCTTTCACTGGCCTTACTTAGCTTTTGGTCACTAACTGTAATGCCAGGGCACCTATTTTTCACTGACTCTGACTCTAGGGACCAAGAGTGTTACTATGGTACTGGTTTCAGAGTCAGGACATGTTCCCTTAGTTCTGGGTTTGGGGATAAAGTGCTCATTTCTCTGGCTCAGGTCCCAAGCCCAGGCTGTGTTTCTTTCCCTGATCAGAGCTCCAAGGCCAGGGTGGGTTTCCTTAGCCCATTTTTCCCTACAACCATTGTATCCCCCCTTCCACAATGTTCCCTGAACATCTAGGTATAGGTTTGCATTGCAAATACACTAAGTCTATTTTCTATACATGTTACTTGTCTTGAATATATGTACTGTCCCTGTCTTGTTGCAAAAGGAAAGTAAAAAAGCTTTGTTAATGAGAGATCAGACCTATGGTTATCTGTGTGTACAATGATACATGTTTAGAATATAGCTAGAATTCATAAGAGTTTAGAAAAATGACAAATGGTACATCTATCTTTAGGGTCTCTGACTTCTCCTGTCACAGGTTGCTGGCTTGGTTTCCAGTATTAGATATCAATTATCTCCTATTAAGCAAGCCATAAGCTGAATGAGACAATTGTGATTACTCACATGATAGTAAGCACCATGATGACACCACTGTAAATATCTTGCTAGGTTATTCATTGTTGTGGTTCCTACGCTTAACATCTGTGAAAGACTACTGATTGCTTTTATTTTCTCTTATCAGCTTGAGAAGCTCCTTCTGATACTATGGCAGCTAATGATCAGGGAGGTGGCTGAGTATGACTTGGAGGAACAAGCCCATAAACAACATTCCTCCATAACCTCTGCCTCTGTGTTTTTACTTGAGTTCCTGGTCTGACTTTTAAGTTCTTGCTTGTTATCTGAACATGTCAACAGAGTTTGTCTTATAAACAGGAATTTCTAATCTGACTAGTATGTTTACAGTTTCCTTTCTTCTGATCTTTATGAAGTACCAATAAACTGCCTACTTCTAAGACTTCAAGTTTTCTTATAAACAAAATGTATCTAAATTTATCAGCATTTGTTTTTCTATGCCTGTGTTATTATACTTAATATCATGTCGATTATTTTACCCATGTGTTTACCAATTATAGCATTACTTTCCCTTATGAGGCTATGTAATATTCTAATGAGTGATGAGTATAACACATTTTATTTATTCATTAATACATCAAAGCATTAATATGCTTGTGAGAAATGATGCATTGAATACAGAAGTGCAAAAAGCACTTTGAGAAAAAATATATTTGCATAAGAGGGATTATTTTGAATTCATTTTGTTATTCTATTTTATTTTTAATTGTTTGAAAAGTTTCTATATTGTTTTCCATAATGACTCTACCCATTCACATGCCCACTAAAAGTGTATAAGAGTTCCTGATTCTTACTTAGGTTTGTCAAGAATTATTTTTTAAAGCAAACAAGCAACCTGCAGAGTAAAATAAAATTTTTCAGATATCATAATAAAGTATATGAATATTTTCAAAGAACATCATGCAAAAAGACAAAATATACATGACATTTTCCTCAATTTCACAAATCTTAATGAAATTACTTCATACATGTTAGGAGAGCTAATATATACAGGGCTAAAAAAAGCTAGAGATAAGAGAGAGAAATGGTATAGAGAACATTGTAACTATAGGAATGCTGATAATCATCTAAATGCTGATATATTTCCTTTGCATACACATTTTTTACTGGGATTTTTATATTATATGATTATAATATAGTATTACTTTAATTTCTAAGAAAACTCCATAACAATTTTTGAAATGATTGTACTAGTTAATAATACACACAACAGTTATTAGTTGAGCAATATAATTTCTGCATTCTTTTTGATTGTCTATCTCTAAGTCACATAATCTACATTCAGAAGCTATTATAATGTTTTGTTGAAAGTTCTACTTCGACTATTTGTTTGTATGTTTTTGTAACTATGATCCATGGAACTTCCACAACTACGTTATGTGTAAATTCATCACCTATTGAATTAACCTTGTATTGGTAGGCTACTTAGCATTGACTAATTTACATTTGTTGACTCATGTTCACATTAAAAATCTGACCTTATTCTTTCATGTACTGTTTGCTTTTCTTAGGGAGGGATTCTATTGTGTGCATTACAGATATCAGGAATTTTATTTTCTTTTGATGTCCTTCCAAAATTTCATATAAGATAAAGCTAACATTGTCAATCATTGCTCCTGATTCCTCAGCTCTTTAGGCGACTTTTTTTTCAGGTAGTAATTATTCTTCAGTGATTATTTCAGTTGAATAATGTTATTTTCTTGGGCTGGATTTTATTAATTAATTAATTTATTTATTTATTTATTTATGGCTAAGAATTATTGATATTTTTCCTACAATTGAACCTCAGTTTTCTCTGTTGATTTGTTCAGACTTCATATTCCTTCATGATATAATCTTATATTTTTGGATATTTCCAATATTTTATGAATTTCCATTGTGCTGCCAGTAACTTCATTGTAGTCTCATGCATTGCATTCATAAGTTATCAAATCTAATTCAATTTCACTGTCTGATTTATTAATATATGGCTTCACTCAATTAATTTACCTAATTATATTTTTTATTTTGGCCTTATTTTTCTATTAGTTATTTGACACATTTCTTACATGTTCATTATTGTTTTCTGCTAGCCTTAAGATTAGCTTGATTTTCATTTCCCAGATATTTGAAGAATTGAGATATTTATTTGAAATTTTTATTCTGACTGCAATTGAACATCTCTTAATCAATTACAGAATTTTAAGAACCCTTGGGATTTAACAAACACTAATATTCAATTTTATTTAATTAATTAATGCTATGTAATGGAATTCTCATGAATTCTGTGAAAGAAATTCTTTCTCAAGATATTCAATATTGCTTTGTTAAAACTGGTATTGATTTAGTTGTGTCAAAATTATTCATTAAGGGATATGATAATATTTACTGAATTAAGAGTCCATCCATGATTCAGAACCTCAGAGAATTGAATTTGATCATCAATTATTCATCAAACAATATTATAATTTAAAAATATAACATAATTGTATATATAAAATATTAAGAAGTAAGCAGTAAATTCAGTGCTTTTAAATTTAAGCATTCGGGTATCACAGGTTAGTCAATAGTAAACTCCAACAGACAAATGGCAAGAAAATATCATATTAAAAATTATAATTCTGAGCCAGGCAGTGGTGGTGCACGCCTTTAATCCCAGCACTCAGGAGGCAGAGGCAGGCGGATCTCTGTGAGTTCGAGGCCAGCCTGGGCTACCGAGTGAGTTCCAGGAAAGACGCAAAGCTACACAGAGAA
>LZPO01075873.1:606223-617088 GCA_001675575.1 Neotoma lepida
GTCCATATTTAAAATTAGAGATTAATTTTACTTTTTTGAAATATTTAAATTATTTAAATTTATTTTGGATACCCACATGCAAATTATTTTTAAAATATAGTTTATAATTCCAAGTTTGCAGTGGCTTTTACAAAAGGACACATGTGCTTGATAGCTCAAAGTTTGCAAAGATAGGGAACAATATGAAAGAGGTGAGTTTTGTTTTGTGTTCTATTTATTCAGTATAATACAATCTTATGTTTTTTATAGGAACACAGTATTTTCCCTGATTCTGTAAATATTTCCCTACAAGGAAGAAAAATATTATGGGTTAATGGAATTTTGGAAAGAAATGGTTTTATTATACCATTTGATCAAAATAAGAAAGAAAGGAAACACATATAACAGAAACAAAATCCACCAATATTCTTATGACTGATACACACAAGACTGAATTTAATAGGTGCCTGTTAGGTGCTCCATTCACATCAATTTTCTTGCACTTACACTTTAGCAAGTTTTTCTTTATGTCTAAAATATACAATGTCAATATTTTGTTTTATAACCATCTGTTTATGATCATTATTTCAGAAATATACTAAAATTCAAATTATGGATGATTAATATATGGCAGAAGCTTATTTAAGTCTAATAATGTTTGGTGGAAGAAAATAGTTTTGTGTTCTTATATCAATATTAGGAATGAAAATGAAAATAATTCACAGTACACTGGAGTTACATAAGTACATAATCCATTTTAAATTTATATTGTGACTTAAGAAGCAATTGTACTACTTGATTCTCCATGAAGGCTTGTATTGAATAAGCCTAGATATAAGATCCATGCTCTAACCTGTAACTAGCACAGAATAAAATTGTGAATTGATAGACTGTAGAAACTGTCTGAATCCATCTGAATAATAAGGTAATATTGTATTTATATTTGCATTGTATTTTCAATTACATAATTAACATCAAGAAATCCTTTCTTGAGGTGAAATAATGCATAAGACTTATTTATTATAATCAATTGTGTCTCATTGTCAAGTGAAAACCGGAACACAGATATGCTGTAGAATACATTCTAATATAAGTAGATGAAACCTGTTTGAATCATTTTAGCTACTTTGTATGTCTTACTCTTCCTTTAAAATAGTTTCTTATTTAATAAGAATGCTTTAATAATTTAATAAATAATTTAATGCTTCTCTTCCTTTAAAATAGTTTATTACAAAGAAAAATGTGAAAGAATTATATTCCATGTTAAGACCTTTTTCTTAGTGCTTTATTATTAAAAAAATCCTCACAAATGCTAAGAAAAGGAAACAAGTTTGGATTAGATAATGCTATTTATATACCTCAGATTTATATACAATTTTATGACATGTAGGCCTACGTGTTTATGGGTTTGGTTAATTCAAAATACTTTGAAAATATATTACATTTTTGTCAAGCATTATATCTTGAAGACTCAATCGAACATATTCAGAAAATATTGTAAAATATACCTTTTACATTCAAAAGCAATTCTATGATCCCTCAAAAGAAAATTGAAAGTATTTGGTATTTATTTGTGAAGAATTGCTTTTGTATTTTTGCTAGATTTTAGTAGCAAGCTATAGGGCAAATAAATTATTTCCATAGAACCACTATTTCCAAAGAATATCTAGAAAATTCTTGAAAAGTTTCAATAATAAGGAAAAAGGACAGAAAATTCTGTCTAAAGTTAAAAGAAAATGTTTTATATATGCATTGCTTCTCTGAATAAATGCTGTTTTTGAATGTTTTTTTAGTATTTTGTTAAAAATGAAAGCTCTAAAGTGAACACAAAGATATATATTAAGCTTTTTAAATTGATGATTTCCAAAACACATTATTAAGCAGAAATATATCTTCTATGATTTGAAAATTAAGTTGTGACTTTATATATGTTGTAAGCTAGTAATCATGTATGCACATTTATAGGCAGTAATAAGTAGAATCATAAGGTTTAAAAAAGGGAATACATGTACTTTTGAAAGGGTTGGCCACACAAATCAGACCATAGGAAAATGGGGGAAGATTTGATAAAATACAGTATATACATATATGAAATTTCAACAAAAGTGAGAATTTAGTTATAAGATATCTACTTTTTGAACATACACTGAAGAAATTTTTATTTAATTTTGGAATCTAAATCTTTGTTAATCTTTTAAAAAGAAGAACAATTTGTAAATTACTATATTGCACACTTCTTGAATAGTGCACTTCAATAAAGTTGTGTTAATGTAAGAATGGGTATTCTTTTACCTTTTGAAATAATTGGGTCACATTTACTAAGTAAATCTCATGCAGCAATTCTTTCAATGATCTGTAAAATTGAAGCAAACAAGATATTTTATTATCTTAAAAATATTATGTAGTACATACCATATATTAACAATAAGTAGAGATTAAAATTTTTATTTACTGAATATGTTCTGGCACTATAGTACAGAGATTATAATATGAATTATGACACTACACTATTCAGCTTGTGCCGTGGACTAAGCAGTTGTTAACTGCATGACCCAGAACAAGTTACTTAGTTTATTAATGTCTCAATTTTGAATCTACAAAATAATAACTTTTAAGTAATAGGCTTGATAAATAAAATAAGAAGACAGAAAGTACATAGATAATAGGCAACCTATAGGCAACCTATACTTAAATATCCTTCTGACTTATATCAAGTTTTTTTCTTTGCCACCATGTTTCTCATTTTCCAAATCTCCTTTATTTTGTGTTTTTTTTATCCCACTCTTTCTGATTAACTTATCTTTCCAGTGAAACCCCTGTCCAAATATTTTTGCTCTTGAAGCTACCATTATACATAAATTTCAGATCATTCTAAAAACTACTCAGTTCTAATGTATGAACAAATATTACACTCCCGGAAATATGTACTAAGGACTTTACATCCTATTACAGAAATACTTGCACATACATGTTTATTAGAACACTATTCATAATAAAAAGAAAATGGATTCAGTAGATGAATGGTTAATGGAAATGTGGTATACATACAATGGAATTCTATTAATATATAAAGAAAATGAAATTCTAACATTGGCAGCAAAATTTGTGAGACCTATAAACATTATATAAAGCTAATTAATCCCAGCTCAGAAAGATAAATACAAAATGCTCTTTCTCGTACAAAGATCCTACTTTCTAATTGTTAATATATTTATAAGTGGATGAAAAAGTAGACAAATTTTTACATCCAGAAAGAGACCTGTAAGATTTGTGCTGGGGTGAGGAGAAACCTAAATGGAGGAGTGTGAGATGGGAATACTGAAGGTGGAAAAATATAATAGAGAAAAGGAGTAACGGAAATCTTGGAATAGCAGTCAGAGGAGAATCAACAAAAACTATGTATGTATAAGCCATATGGAAACATGTGATATTTTAATGACAAAAATGATGAGATGGTGAAGTGTGGCTTGTGAAGAAATTATTCACCTGCCAGTGGCTTCAGGAAGTGCTTCTTCAGCTTTGAACCAAAACCCCACTCTTATGAGACAGGACCCAATTAACAACTTATCACAGAAGCTCTCCTATAACTTTATTGTTTCTCTCAATGGAGATATTTAATTAAAGAACAGACTTTATTACAGAGGAATCTGTTTTTCACCAGATTCTAAGAGTCTCTGTACTCAACTCAGTTGCCTTCCCGACTTTCTGCTATGCACACCATATCTATATGACATCAGAAGACTTTCTCTCATGAACCTTCATCATACATTCATTTATCATATTTATCATGCAGAGGCATCACCAATTCCTAAAATATTCCTTGCATTTCTGACTCAATATCTTTTTAAAATATTCAACACACAAAATTTGTGATAAAAGCAATTTTTAAAAGCAAATAGAATGAGTATTGGCAATTTGTACTTTATTGCAAGTCTTATGCTAGTCATGAAGGGTCCATGACATGAGTGGTAAAACACTTTTTAAGAAATTCGATGGTATTGACTTGCACAAAACAAATTGCAATGCATAGGATTGTCTTTACCTAGGTATTTATTCAAGTATTCCAAACGGAAATCATGTCTCACATGACAAAGACGTCATGTGTGAAATAAAAACTGGTTGTTTTTCTGTAATGTATTAATGCTCTGTAAAGGAGAGCTTATAATTAATAATTAAGTGTGGAGTCATTTCTCTTTGTGCAGCCACTGATAGCTTTCTTATACTGTAGTGAATTATCCACACTTATGCAAACTCAGCACTAATTGAACTAAGGAGCATATTTGGAAAAAGAATGTTGCATGAAGTTAGGAGGAGAATATGTGGGGATGTGTGGTTGTTTAAATGAGAATGATCCCCTTAGGCAGATATATTGTTTCCAGCTGATGGAACTGTTTGAGAAGTGATACCATGCATGACATTTTTAGGGAAAGTTTGTTACTGGGGTTGGGCTTTGAGGTTTAAAAAGTATAATATCCACACTATTCTCACAAAGCTCTCTGTTTTTCTGCCTTGTGGTTGGTTCCTCAACACGGAAGATATCAGCTACTGTTCCTGTGCCATGCCTTCCTGCCTGCATGCTGCCATGTTATCATCACATAGTGATATCCCCTATCCCTCTGGAATGATGAGCCTCCACTTTGGGAGCCCCAGAATTTTCCTAGTGAGATCTGAGCTTGCTTTACCCAGCAAGACTGCATAAGGGGATGGATTGACCACGTGTGTGGTTACCAGGTGTTTGGAAGGGTCTTCACTTGGCTGTGCTAGGGGGAGAGCTTTTGCTCCACCCCTTGGCATTCCTTTAAAAAGCCCTTTAGAAGAGACAAAAGGGGCCAGTAGATAAGCATCCAGGCCCTCCTGAGGCTATCCTGTGTTTCTCTCTCTCTCTCTCTCTCTTTCCCTTCTATCTAATATCTCTTATCCCTCACTCCTCAAGAGTACACTGGGGAATAAAGGTGGGGGTGAGCCACCACAAATGATGCCTGAAAAGGAACCCAGGGACTTGGCAAAAAGGGCTGTCAGGGGGTGTCTCGAGTGTAAGGCATGCTACTAAGGAATTGATAAAGGCGATGGTATTTTATTCTAGGGAGTCAAGTTAGGTGGTGGAATGCCAAAGTTGAAAAGTGAGACTGCAGTGTATATTTCTTTCTATCTAGGATTCTTTCTCTCTCTTCTCTATATTTCTATCTAAATCTCTTTTCCATTACTCCTCAAGAGCACCCTGGGCAAAAAAGTTGGGGGTGGCCCCCCACATAAATTCTTTATTTTAAAAGTCACCTTGGTTATGATGTGTTTTCATGACAATAGGAAAGTAATTAAGATGGGGAGTTCTAGGAGAATTGGAAGGAGCCTAGGGAATAGGTGTTATTAAAATACAATATATGAGATGTGAAATTTCCAAATAATGCATGAAAATATTGCAATTGCTGCAATTATTAAAAATCAATTGAAAATTATGTCACTTTAGGAAACAGGTATGGCTAGGTCCTCTACTCAAGTCTTTGGCCACTGCAGCCACAGTTGTTTAGATTTACAGTACCAGGTATGAATTTACTCCTATTAAGCAGGCCTTAATTAGACAGCAGCTGGTTACTCCCAAGATTACAGTCCTCTCCCTCAGAAACTTGCATAGCACTTTCTAGTACTATGAGAGCCACTTAGCAGTGAAGAGGCTACAAAGTCAGTACAAGTTAGATTTTCCAAGTATTCAAACTAGATGGTATCTTCAACAATAGGACCTTAATACCTTCTAATTATAAGAGGCAAAAAAAGAGCAGTAGTAATAGCCTATATTATTTTGGTGGGCTTCTTTGAATCCCCTGATAAATAAGTCAATAGGATGTTTCACACACATTGTACCGTTTTTTTTTTTTTTGATAGACAGTCCATGGTTCTTAAGGGAATCATTGTTGTCATTAGTGGCATAACTTTTTTGAACCACATAACTATGTATACTATATACATATGGTATATGTAATTTAGGTGAGCATAATTATTCTCTACAGCTTTTCAAACATCCTTACTGGGATGTATCTCTCTTCCCTCCACCAAACTCCTTTGTAGTGTCCTTTCCACTTCTCCAATTAAAACTATCTCCCATTTTTTTCATTTTCCGCTTTGTATCACCTGTGTCCTACCATTCCTTATTCGAGAGCTTTCTGATTTCTCATCTTTTTTGCTTTCATAGTTATTGCAAGTACTCTATGTTTTATATTCATGTCTAAATATTCTGAACCAGAAAGCTCAATAAGAAAGAGCATGGAACATTTGTCTTTCTGGGTTTAGATCAGTATAATATATTCTTGTTCCAAATATTTACCTAACATTTTGGCAATTTCATTTTTCTTTACATCTGAGTAGTATTCTATTGTACTACATTTTCATTATCCATTCATTTAACTAAGTGGTTCTCAACCTTCCTAATGCTGTGACCCTTTAATGCAGTTCCTCATATTGTGACTCCCAACCAAAAATTGATTTTTTTTGATACTTCGTAACTGTAATTTTACTACTGTTAGCCGACCAAAGGGGTCATGACCCAAAAGTTGATTGGGTCATTTTTGTTTTGACTTGCTTCTGGCTTTTTGAAAAGTATATATTCTGGATACTAATTCTCTTTCAGTTGTATATCTGGCAAAGATCCTTCCTAATGTATGGCTTCTTCTTCTCCAGGTTTGCTGATTGTTTATATGCACAGAAGCTTTTAAGTTTTATGAAGTCCTATTTGTGAATTTTTGTCCTTAATTTTGGGGCAAATAAAGTCCTCTTCAAAAAATCCTGTCTTATATCCACATCATGTAGGATGCTGCCCATATTTTCATGAAGTACCTTCACTGTTTTCTAAAAACTTGTTATTATATGCACAGAAAGTATAGCTTTCAACTGTTATTAAAGAAGCTTCTTTTCATAACATGTAGAGACAGTTACAATGATATATAACTAATCAAAGTCCTGAGAATAAGACCCTAAGATGCCCAATTACAGCTGATTCAATTTCAATATATCCCCTTAACCTCAGGCTCAGAAGAAATCATGAATAAGGGAAAGAAATATTGCAAGAACCAGAGGCCCAGGGGTGCTTTTGAAAAGTTGCGATTCATATACATGACAAGGAAAGTTCATTCATGAACTCTCAACTTTATGGTTTCTTGAAAGAATAGTGACAACAAGAGTTCACATGGCAACAACGGATAAGGTAAATTCAGTATGGTACCACCTCTAGCTGTAGTGCTACAGGGATTAATGACTACTGAAAGAGAGAGAATCAATTACGTCTAGAGGTGCACCTACATATGTTGTCCAATCTCAAGTAGTAAGTTCTGGACACACACACATATGTGCAAAGCTAAATGAGTTCAGTTGGATGTGTGTGTATGTGTCTGTGTATGTGTACACAAATAAATATGTAAATATATATTTTATACATATACTAATAATAAAGAAAATATGAATTTGAGATGGGAAAGAGGAGTTGGAGAGTAAAAAGGAAAGAGTAGCAGTAATGTAGATGCAATGATCATATATGAAATTATCAAAAATCTTATTAATAAAACTAAAGAGAGAAAGAAATAAAGAATAAACTGGAAAAAGTAAATGGGCTCCTGAGCAGCCCACACTGAGCTTTGTCTTCACTGAAAGGATAGCAAATCTTAAATGGATATTTGGTTTAATAGCAGAGTCAAGTTAACAATACAATCATTGAAGGAATGCCTGAAGAAGCTATAATATATCAATGATTAGATCATTGTAAATAAAACCTGTTAAACCTATTGCATATGGACTTGAAGAGACCACTATGAAGATTTTGAATTTAGAAGTTAGAATGTTCAGAAACCCTAGAAACCATATTTGTGGCTTAGAGTTGCATTTAAATATCTAATAATCACTAATTGATTCAGATATTATGCTGAGAGTCTCAATCCATGTGGAAGCTTGTACAGAGGGAGACATGGGAATCTACAT
Source organism: Neotoma lepida (assembly GCA_001675575.1). Lineage (NCBI taxonomy): Eukaryota > Metazoa > Chordata > Mammalia > Rodentia > Cricetidae > Neotoma > Neotoma lepida. The sequence goes on from LZPO01075873.1 coordinate 614,162, forward strand.
TCATTCTTTTCCATGTAGGTATCCAGTTATTCCATTATCACCATTGACTTCCCTCAATATATATCCAGCCACTTTGTCAAAAATCAGGTACTTTGTATGTGTGAGCTTAAATCTGTTTGTCCAATTGTATTACATTGATCAATATATGTTTTTAAGCTTGTTTTACAATTACTTTTGCTTTGTAATGTAACTTGAAATGAGGAATGATGTTACCTACACCAATTTTTTGTTGTTGTTCAGTCTTGTTTGGCTATCCTAGGTCTTTGATACTTATAAATAAATGTTTAGATTATTTTTTTTTCATTTTCTTTTAAGAACTACATTGTAATTTTATGGGTATTTCATTGAATTTGTAGGTTGTTTTTGATAGGGTGGCTGTTTTCACATTGTAAACACTACTAATTCATAAAAATGAACATTCTTTCCATCTATTCTCTTCTTCAGTTACTTTCTTCAGTGTCTTAAAGTTTTCACTGCACAAGTCTTCCACTTTTTTGTTAGATTTATTCCAAAGTAAGTAGTATTTTCAAAGCTGTTGTGTTTGGTACTGTTTTCTTGATTTCATTCTCTTTGCTTCATTTTCTAAAGGAAGACTTCTCCAATCTTTCCATCTTAATTGTGTTTCCTAATACATTAATGAATGCATGTATTGACTATAGTAGTTTTCTGGTGGAGTCTTTAGGTTCTTTTATGAACAGAATCATATAATTTACAGATAAAGACACTTTGATTTCTTCCTTTTCTATTAATATTCATTTTTTCTTTTGCTATTGTCTTATTTCTCTAGCTGAAACTTCAATTAACACATTGAATAGGTATGGAGAGTATTGATATCCTTGTCTTTTTCCTGATTTTAGTGGAAATGATTTGAGTTTTCTCCATTTAGTGTGATGTTTGTTATGTGTTTTTTGCATATTGTCTTTATTTGCTATGTCACCTGTATGGTTTTATTCTGAAGAACTTTTATCTTCAAGAGATACTGGATTTTGTGAAAGATAATTTCTTCATATAATGAGACAATTGTGTGATTTCTGTTCTGGACTCTGTTTATGTGGTAGACTACATTGCTTGATTTATATATGTTGAAATATGCCTACATGTCTGACATGCAGCAAAATTTATCATTTTGAATGATCCTTAGGATTTCTTCTTGAATACCATTTGCAGGTATTTTATTGAGATTTTTTACTGTCTATATTTGTTAGGGCACCGGCCTATAATTCTCTTTCTTTGTGGAAGTCTTTATCTAGTTTTAGTACCAGGGAAATGAGACTCCATTACAATCTGAAAATATTCTCTTTTTCTGTTTCCATTATATTTTGAGTAATATTATCATTATTTCTTCTTTCATTATCTCTTAGATTTCTCTACTGAATCCATATAGTTTCTTAGGTTGGAAGACTTTTAATTCCTATTTCTATCAACTCCAAAAGACCTAACGACCTCAACATAATATCCAATACCGTGAATCAGGGAAGAATCTGGGCGAATTTAGGGATTTCAACTCATATAAACAGGAAAGAATTTTAGGAAAAGAACCACAGTGATCCAGGTTTTAGCAATCGCAAACTGTACTGCACAAAACTAAAATGCTTCTGTACTACAAAGAGCACCATCATTTTGATGAAGATGTAGCCTGCAGAATAGGAAAAAAAATATCTTTACCAGCTACATATGACAGACAGTGTATGGAATATAAAAAGAATTCAAAAACTAAATATCATGTTAAAACATTTTAAACTTTAGTAATGGAAATAAATTGAGTACTCTGAAAGGAGGAAATAAAATGACTGACAAATATTTTGAAAAATATTCAACACTCTTTGCCATTAAAGAAATACAAACTAAAATTACTGTGTGAGTTCAGCCTACCCTACAAAATGACTAAGATTAAAGAAACAAATGAGAATGAATATTGATGAGGTTATGGGGGAAGTTTAATGCTTATTGACCGCTACTGGGATTTTAAACTAGTTCATTGTTGTTGTTCCAAAAAAATGCTAGAAATGTGTCTCCTGTATGTTTTAACTAAACCACTCCTGAGCATATTTCCAAAGAACTCTGTATCCTGCTAGAGAGATACTTGCTCATTGATGTTCATTCCTTTATTATCCCCAAGAGTCACCAAATGGAAACAATCTAAGTATACATCAAGTAAAGAAGAAATAATGAAAATATTGTATATATTCAGAATGAAATACTATTGAGCTATAAAGAAAGGTTAAATTATTAATTTTTTAGGAAACTATATGTGGATTTAGTAGGTGAGGAACTGAAGGAGAGAAGGTAAAGAGTAGATTTTATTTTTCCTGGCACTAGACAATAGGTATTATGACATAGTTACTAACATGAGCATACAAGAGGGCACAGTTACTACCATGGCTGTTAGATGTGAAGAAACTTTTAGAAAGGATTAACTGATATTGGGGTAGTAATCTCAGTATTAATATCTGTGTAATTTCAGTAACTGATCATGTTTGAAGACTAAAGGAGAGATAACCTGAGAATCAGCCAGATCCATAGGAGGAAAAATCCTAAAGCATCATGTAAAGTATATTTTAAGTATATGCATTTCATATTCTACAAAATAACCCACACAAATTTATTTGGATTACTTTACACAAGAGAAAGAGAACACCTTCATATTTGAAGACTTTTGAAGTCTATATTGGCCTGTTATCCATTGTGGCAACAAATCAGCTGTGCTGGGCATTTTATAAGGAATGGGGAATTAATGCCCACTCTTGGGATCTGAAAATCAAAGATTGAACATCCTTATTGATTTAGCTCATGGTGAAAACCTCATGGTAGATGCCCTCATTGGAGCAGTGCAGGTAGTATAAGAAACCACAGTGAGCCAGGCGGTGGTGGCGCACGCCTTTAATCCCAGCACTCGGGAGGCAGAGGCAGGCGGATCTCTGTGAGTT